>JARQOD010001106.1:67246-109400 GCA_033576555.1 Oophaga sylvatica | reverse complement strand
GGGCTCTGGACTCAGGGAAAACCCCCACCTACCGGTGCCCCAGGTAGTGGCCTCCCTATGCCATCTGGCATTTTCCCGGCTTGATGGTCAGACCTGCCTGGTGAATACGCTTGAGCACCTCCTGGAGATGCTGAAGGTGTTCCTCCCAGGTGGAACTGAAGACGGCAATGTCGTCCAGGTATGCCACAGCGTACTCCTCCAGTCCCTGAAGCAGGTGGTTGACCATCCGCTGAAAAGTGGCAGGGGCATTCTTCATGCCGAAAGGCATGACCGTGGACTCGTACAGTCCAAAAGGGGTGATAAAGGCGGATTTCTCCTGCGCCACAGGACTCAGGGGAATCTGCCAGTATCCCCGGCTTAAATCCATGATGGATATGTACTTGGCATTCGCCAACCGCTCCAGCAGATCCTCGATGCGTGGCATTGGGTGCGCATCAGAGGTAGTGATGGCGTTGAGCCCCTGTAGTCCACGCAGAACCGGGTGGTCCGATCCTTTTTGGGCACGAGAACTACAGGTGAGGCCCACGCGCTTTTGGACGGCCGGATCACCCCCAGCTGCAACATCTCATGGATCTCCTGGCGCATAATCTGCTGCACCTCCTCAGAGATCCGATAAGGTGTCCGCCGTAACGGGGCGTGATTCCCGGTGTCCACCTCATGGACTGCCAACTTGGTCCTTCCGGGTCGGTTAGTGAACACGGCCCGAAAGGATTCCAGAGTGGTCAGCAACTGCAACCGCTGGGAGGCGGTTAGCGAGGCATTTACCTCCATGTCCTCAATGGACCCATTGGCATTAGCTTGGGCCAGCATGTCTAGGAGGGGATCCTCTTCCCCGTCCTCGGGCAGATTGCAGACCGGTAGGACGCAGGTTTCACGTTCGTGATGGGCCTTCATCATGTTGACGTGAAAGGCCTTGCGCCTACCCCGAGTGTGGTCAAGCGTGACCACGTAGGTGGCTGGGTTGAGCTGTTGGTGCACGACGTACGGGCCTTCCCAGGCTGCCTGAAGCTTATCCTTTGGTACGGGGACCAGCACCCACACCTTTTGACCCACCTGGTAGGTCCGCTCCCGGGCGTTCTGGTCGTACCAGTGCTTCTGGTCAGCCTGAGCCTGCGTCATGTTGTCATGCACCAACTGCGTCAAGGTCTGCATCTTGTCGCGGAAGCGCATGACATAATCCACGATGGACACTTCCGTGGGGTTTGGCTCATCTTCCCAGGATTCTCTTATCAACCCAAGGGGTCCCCGGACTCGCCTACCATACAGGAGCTCGAAGGGGGAGAACCCCGTCGAGGCCTGCGGGACTTCTCTGTAGGCAAATAGCAGGTGTGGGAGGTACCGCTCCCAATCGCGTCCCTGGGTCTCAACCAGCATGCGGAGCATCTGTTTGAGGGTACCGTTAAAGCGCTCACACAAACCATTGGTCTGTGGGTGATACGCACTCGATACCATACGCGTCACCTGCATTTTGCTGCAGAGAGCCTTCATTAGGCGAGACATAAATTGGGCCCCTTGATCGGTAAGCATCTCCCTGGGAAATCCTACCCGTGAAAAGATGGTCACCAGTGCATCCGCCACCTTATCTGCCCTAGTTGAGGACAGAGCTACTGCCTCCGGGTACTGGGTAGCGTAGTCTACCACAGTAAGGATGTATTGCTTTCCAGAGCTGCTGGGGACGGCCAGCGGGCCCACAATGTCCACCGCGATCCTCTGGAAAGGCTCCTCTATCACTGGCAATGGGATCAGGGGAGCCTTAAGAGCAGGCCCCGCCTTCCCCACTCTTTGACAGGTGATACAGGAGCGGCGTAGTAGTTAGTCACATCTGTCCCCATCTTGGGCCAATAGAAGTGTTGAGACAGCCGTGCCTTAGTTTTGCTGATCCCCAAGTGTCCAGCGAGTGGAATCTCATGGGCAATCCTCAACAACTCACCTCGGAACTGGTGCGGGACGACCAGCTGTTTTTCCCTCAACCACTCCTTTTGGGAATCTCGGGTACTGTCTCCCGGTACAACCTTCCTCGTTCCCAGAACACCCTCTCCTTATCAGTCACGGAGGTGGGCGTCTCGGCGAGGTGCCTCAAGTTCTCCAGGCTCGCATCTGAGTGCAGAGCGGCCTGGAACTCCTGGCTGGAGGCAGCCAGAAGTGACGTCAGGGTTCCTTCCTCACTGGGACCTCTGGGACCGGCTCTGGGTCCACCTCTGGTTCAGTCTCTCCTGTAGCGGAGGAGGGTCCAGATGGCAGGGTGCTACCTGCGATCCGGGCACTCTGACTGCGGGTGACAGCAGCTATATATGCAGTCTCCCCGGGGATTTCTATAGACCCATCAGCCTGCGCTGCTATGGGCTCTACCTCCCCATCCACCCCCAACACTTCAGGAGCAGTGCTACTTATGGGCCAGTTACCTTCCTCGGTGGCACTGGTCAGTGTCATGGCGTCACCTTCCTCCCGGTTCCCATGCACCTCCCATTTCCTTGAGCACTGTCGCTTGCTCCTGCTAGGGGTTCCTCAGCCGTCTCACTCCACAGAGCGACGGGACTGAACGCTCCTGTACCTGTGGACACATCTACCACTTCAGAGCAAGGGTTAACAGATTCAGATGGCACAGATACATCACTATCAACATCAGTCCTAGGGAAAGAAAGGTTATCAGTTGCATCATCACTTCGCAAAGCATTAGCAGGTAACACAATCAGTTTCCCATCATCATCAACATCAACATCATGGTTAACGTTAACCTTATCATCAGATTGGGAAGGGGTGTCAGGGACATAGTACGCCACCATCCTCCCCAGATCAGTCCCCAATAAAACATCAGTGGGCAGGTTTTCGGACACCCCCACTTCCTTCACCCCACTCCCGGCACCCCAGTCAATGAAAACTCGGGCTATCGGCAAGGGGTAGTGGACGCCCCCAATCCCTGTGACAGTTAAGGTTTTCCCGGAATCAACTCTTCAGGGGCCGCCAGTTCGGGTCGGATGAGGGTTCGTTCAGCCCCGGTGTCCTTGAGGCCGGTAGCAAGACGGGCCCCCACGCGGACGGGCTGCACGTTGTCATCAACCCTCCCCACCACACCACCCACCAAAAGAACAGAGGCGTTGGGCCCGGAGGCCTTGGCTGGGGGGTTCTTCTGCCTCTCCGGACAGGTGGCGCTGATGTGACCAGTCCTTTTACAGGAGAAACACTGGCGGGGGTCTGATGTAGGCCTGGCGCTGGCAAAGGGGATAGTGCCTCCAGAGGGACGGCTGGCAGGGGCACTGGGGCTGGTTGCAGGCTTACCCCCTCCCCAGCGGGTGGTGACGGGCTTCCGCACCTCGGTTTTCCGGTTGGCCTCATAGCTGTCGGCGATCCGTGCTGTTCTGACCGCGTCCTCCGGTTCTCGGTCCAGGATGAACTGTCGGACCTCAGCTGGGCACAGATGCAGGAACTGGTCTTTGATCATCAGGTCCCTCAGGTTCTCAAAGGTGTCAACTGACAGTCCATGGATCCACTGGTCAAAGTGGTTCCTGAGTCCTTGCACCACATCGCTATAACTGTCATGTGGGCCACGTTGGAGGTTCCGGAACTTCTTTTGGTATACCTCAGGGGTTAGCTGGTACTTGGCGATCAGGGCCTGCTTGATGGCCTGATAGTTGTCATCTTGATCCGGCGTGAGTGAAGCAAACGCCTCCAGAGCTTTGCCCTTTAGCCCGGGAGTCAAGTACCTGGCCCATTGGTTGTCAGGCAGCCGGTACTGTCTGCAGACTTTCTCAAAGGCCCGCAGAAAAGTGTCCAAGTCTCCGTCCTTTTCCATCACGGGAAAGTGCTCCGGCCGGGGCTTGGGACTCTGAGCGCTGCTGGGCACACTGCTTTGGGCTGTGGAAGGCATTGCCCCTTGTCTGAGCAGCTCCAGTTCATGGGCTCTCTGAGCTTCCCGCTCGGCTCTCTCAGCCTCCCGCTCGGCTCTCTCAGCCTCCCGCTCGGCCCTCTCGGCCTCTCGCTGGGCTCTCTCGGCCTCTCGCTGGTTGGCCTCTCGCTGGTCGGCTCTCTCTTGAGCTTTCTGGATCAGCTTCAGGCGTTCTTCATGGTCGTCAGTGGAGAGTCCCTCCAGGGCCGCCTGCAGGTAAGGGTCCATCCCGCCCTGGGTGTAAGCAGTCAGGGGTTGGGCCTCTGCTCCTGCGGCACCACCTTGGCTTGGGCCGGCTCCTGCGCCCTCCTCGCTCTGAGCGTGGTCCCGTGCCATCAGGGCCTGGATCACTGCGGCCTTGGTTTGGTCCATGGGGACAATCTGCCTCCACTCGCATATGGCTAGAAGAGTTTCCCTGCTACTCCGATTATACCAGTCGTATCCCCTCGTAGCCATGGTTGCCAAATAAAAGATAGGATAGAGAAACAAAGAGAAGGGGGGGTAACCGCAAGTACACACAATTGTCTCAGGACTAATAAACACTGAGTCTGTTCTCCAAAACTTTAGATGCAGGGTCGCTGAAGAACCGTGCAAGTTTTTTAGTGAATGGAATGATTGCTCAAACCAGATCACTAATGCTCTATAATCCCACCGCTCTGCCACCAATATGTGATGAAACGGTGCACACACACGACGGCTGCTGCCGTCCGACCCGGTAATCCTGCAGGGATTTATAATTATCCCACTTCCACTTAGGAACTTGCAGCTCTCTGGGCCCCCCTTACCCTCAGGTCAGTCAGGGAACTGCACCTAGGATAATCAGTCGCCAGACGGGTCACTTGGATGTGTGCTGGCTATTGGGCACGCTGCAGTGAGGGAATTATAATTACTCCGAGCCGCAGCCGGGTAATACACTTGTAAACCCCGCTCCGTCACTGCCAGCGTCACCCAATAGATTAACACTTTACACCCCTTCCTTTTAGCTGCCACCAGCTACGGCTTTTGATGAACAATTTATCAAGAGGGTCCGTAGCAACCCCAAAACAGTAGCGTAGTGCTTCAGGCACGTGCAAATTCGTTTATAGAGCAGGAGAAACAAACTAATAAATTTATAGGTTTATTCCTAAAAAGACAGGCAGTGCTTATACAATATAAAAAGATGTAACAAGCTGAGGCAATATAGTTATGTACAAGACAATTAGAAAATAAAAGGGGTTAACATAAGGAAGATCAACTTACAGTTCTTAGATCATAGTAGGCAAGCCATGCGGTCAGGGGAGGGGAGACATCACAATGCATCACAGAGCTGCTATAAGTCTGGTGTCCAGGGCAGATCTGAGGCAGAATACCTGGCCCCTGCCTTATAGACCTGTGGCTGTGACCTCATAAACGGGGTGGAGTTACCAGGGTCCTCCTCTTGCTGAAAGGTATGGTTGGAGTTCTGAAAGATTATCAGGAGCATAACTCATCCTGAGAACCTCGCAGAAGAATGGCAGACCTATCAATGATCTTACTTTGAAATGACGGTTCAAATGAGCCCACACGCGGGTGGGCTAGTTTATAGGGCATCCGAGAATTCCATTTCTCGGGTTCTGTTGGAGTTACGGGTTTACCAGTACCACGGGACCGTTGCCTGTCAGGCGCATGTTTCACAACAGTACTTTCGTGTTTCTAGCGGACGCTCCCACCGTGTTATTAACCAAAACAGAATGCAGTCTCCAAAATGGCTGCTAGTGTAGGAGCAGCACATGTGCTGACAATGGGGGACCCCTGCGGTGAAGCGGGAAAACTTCCAGCACTGGCAGCTCACATTACACTGCCTGAGTGCAGGCTGGGGGTTGGTGAGAAGTATGAGAGCTGCAGAGAGAAGGAGGGGGCTTTGCTTTGTGGGCTTTCCGCAGTACAAAAAAAAAAGATGAGGACAGCAACTCCAGCACAGCACTCATCACATTCAGTCCCTCTGCCTTGTTCACATTTACGTCACTTGACAAGTGGAAAGGTTTTTAATATTAGAGTAGGACTGTCCCACAAAGGGTTGCCTTGACGTGGCGGGATAGCTTGTACATTCTTTTGATCAAAATTATGTTTACCAGATACCCTTATTATTATTATTACAACTTCATGCATGTTTTGCAATATATTTTTTATTTTGTTTTATTTTAGGATATTTGTTTCTTGTTTTTTGTTTTCTCTGTTTAATGGTCATGTGTTTGATATGCATTTACATTTTGCATACACATCAACTTACTTTTTCAGTTCAGACCAGTTTTTCATTTAGTTCTTAGTGCATCTTGTGCATATAAGGGTGTGACCGCCCTGCTTTTGAGCTGAAAAATCCATCCTGTCTGGCCTATGCTTCAACTGGTGGGTTCAGTCCCTCTGCCTTGTTCACATTTACGTCACTTGACAAGTGGAAAGGTTTTTAATATTAGAGTAGGACTGTCCCACAAAGGGTTGCCTTGACGTGGCGGGATGGCTTGTACATTCTTTTGATCAAAATTATGTTTACCAAATACCCTTATTATTATTATTATTACAACTTCATGCATGTCTTGCAATATATTTTTTATTTTGTTTTATTTTAGGATATTTGTTTCTTGTTTTTTGTTTTCTCAGACTTGACCGTGTGGAAGACAGGGTGCTGGTGAATGTGGCCAAGAGAATGGAAGCATTATCCACCATCCAAACAACTACCTTTTCACACTGCTCTGGTGTCATGAGTGCTGTTCTGCCGCCCCTATGAATTCTGACAGGAATCTGTTGCGAGAAGATGTGGGTGTTGTGGGTGTTGCAGCTTGCCCATGGCCTCTGCCTCTGCATGCACTATCACCATCACATCACCATCACATCCACTTCCTCGTCCCTTGCCACGCGCCTTTCCCATTTTAAATGGAGTACAATATTTTCCACCTTCAATAAAAAAGGCTGAATTGGGAGCAAACTTAGATGTGATCCGTGTGCGGGAAAAATGCACTTTATAATATCTGGAATGTACTTTATTTGTTTAACAAACTGGTGTCAATAACTGTGGTAAGACCAAGAAAAAACTGTGTAGTGTAGCCCTAAAATGGCACAATTTTTAGCACACAGAGAGATAGACGTGTGACACAGATAACACACTGGTCAATATGTGGGCTGGATTTTTTTTTTACCCAAAAAGACTGTATACAAATAGGGTAAGACACAGCAAAAAAAGGGGATTGTTGCCCTGAAATGCCACAATTTTTAGCACACAGAGAGATAGGTGTCTGACACAGATAACACACTGGTCCATATGTGGGCTGAATTTTTTTTTTTACCCAAAAATACTGTATAAAATAGGGTAACACACAGCAAAAAAGGGAATGTAGGCCTGAAATGCCACAATTTTTAGCACACTGATAGATCAGGTGTCTGACAAAGAGAGCCCAATTTCAAACATCTGCCCTGTATTTTTTTTTTGGCCAGCAAGAATGTGTCAATAAGTAGGCTATGAGTGACAACAAAAAAAATTCTTTCAAGGCCTGAAATGTCCAAATTTTTTGCGCAATTATATGCAATCTGTGTGGCAGACAAAACTCAGTGTAATATATCTGCCCTGTATCAAAATATTTTATGGGCTGATAAATATTTTTTTGGGGTAGCAAAAATGGTGTGAAAACATTTTTTAAGGTACTCTAAAAAAATTCTACAGTACCACAAAAAATGGCAGATTTTTAGGCGCACACAGATATCAGGCCTGGGACAGGTAAACCCCTTTATAATAGCTGTATTTTCTCACTGTACTATGAAAAGGATCTGCCTGTATTCTGCAGTGTCAACAAGAAATTAGACAAAAAAAGGGGTTCTGGATTGGTTTAGAAAAAAAATAATCAGGATTAAAATGCCAAAAAAGTTTGCTGCCAACCGAGACCTAGGGCTGTGTAGTTACCGTCAATATAGCTTATAGGCAGCAGCAGACAGTAATGTAATGGACCCTCTTTATGCATGCAATTAAGGATGCCACATCGAATGCGTGTCTGTCTGCTACTGAGATCTATATACCCACATAGAGTGCCTGCAGGCCTCGCGCTGATATGTATATACGCACATACACTCCCTGCCTACCTAGCACTGCACTCTATATACGCCGTAATTAGTCCTTAGAAGGACTGTGGATTAAGCTGGATTTGTGTCTTCTTTGATGTTGGACCTACACTACCTTCTAGATCCCCAAATCTGACCCTATCTCAGCAGCAGCTCTCCCTACACTCGCTAATTCCGGAGCAGACTGTGACAAGCATGGCGGCACCAGGTCTCTTATACCGCTGATGACGCTGTGCGGCCAGCCAATCACTGTAATACCACAACAAAGGTGGCTGCTGCATTTCATTGCGTGGCAGACAATCCCTGCATGTTGATTGGTGCTCTAAAGAGTGCCAAAATTGCAGGTCGTGCACCAGTACTCCCGCGAGGAAATACAGAAATGCTCGCTGCTCGTCGAGTACAGTGATGCTCGGGCGAGAAACAAGCATTACCGGGCACGTTCACTCATCACTACTAGTAATACCTTTGTGCCTAGTCCTTTACGTCTCCATACCCTGTTTTCTACTAATTTAGTTCTCCAACCCAAGCTGTTTAGTAGTTTAGGTCTCTAACCCTTGTTGTCTATTAGTTTAGTTCTCCATATTTGGTGTGTATTTGTTTTGTTCTTCAATCATAGCTGTTTATTAATTTAGATCTCCAGCCCATGTTGTCTCTCAGTTTAGTTATCCATCCTATGGTGTGTAGTGGTTTCGTTCTACAACCCTAGATGTTTAGTAGTTTAGTTCTGCATTCCCTGTTGTCTAATAGTTTAGTTATTCACTGTATGGTGTTTAGTGATTTTTTTAGACATCCCCAAGTGTTCTGCAAGCTTTGTGGATTGCAAAACTTGTGCAGTAGACCCTTCCTCGACTGCCCCCACAGCCACCAACGCCCCCCAGTGCCTAGTCATCGACGTGTAACTCTCCTGTCAATGCTTGCTTGTCCTGGTGTCAGTTTTGAAATGCACCCTGGCAGACATATAATTTTTCAGGGAATGGGTGTTGTTGTCTGTGACTTGCTGCTGTAGCGCAGGCACAGCTTTCTTAGGCTACTTTCAAACATCCGTTTTTTGCCGTCAGGCGCGATCAGGCATCGCGCCGGAGCGCCGGATCCATCTAATATTATGTAAAAACAGATGAGACGGATCCGGTTTTTGGCCAGATCCGTCTAGCGGATCCGACAAAAAACCGGACCCATTTCATCTGTTTTTTTAACCGTTTTTCGACGGATTACGGTAGATCCGGTTTTTAAAAACGCCCCTTGGTGGCTTCCAAACGTGATTGGCTACTGAAAACCTATATATACACTGTTCCTACAGCCCATCTTTGACAGGTTGTAGAGGAGCAAGTGCCGGTTGGAGAGAAGAGCAAGTGGCTGGTGAAGTTGGACGTTGTGATAGGAAACATTCTGAAGAATTTGGTGGATTTCACAGTGGAGGCGAATCGTCTGAAAGCGATTGTTCTGGAGAAGGAGAGAAAGAGACAGCAGCGCATCATGTGTGTGGCCCAGCTGCGCTTGGTACACATGTTCCCTGGAGTATGCACAGAAAGGTAATTACGAAAACCTGATATTCATTCACACTCACACTTCCCTATAGTTCCACCAGAGGGAGCCCCTTAGATTCATGTATATAGGGGTGTGGAGAAACGCAGCAGTAGGCATTCTAGCCAGACAGCCATTTGAGTTGTTGGTTGTACCTCAGACAGATCAGATCTCCTCAGAACACCCGAGTGAGAGGATTCCTGTCAGAGCTTAGAGATTCCAGCCAGAGGGCTTTTCTGTCAGAGCTTGGTCTGAGCTGTGCGAGTTCAGACGTGTGGTGATTCCTGTCAGATGAGACAGAGGAAAGAAGGCAAACTGTTATCTCAGAACAGTCTGACTGTTAGTTCCCAATGAATGTGGAAAGTGACTCTCGGAGCGAGCGTGAATTCAGTCTGACGGAAGGTCCTGAGAGCTGCTCTGGACAGAGTCTATGAAGGAAAGGAAGGAAGGAAGGGGACTACAGTGATCATAACATCGAGCGACTGAGAAACGGTCAGTGAGCTGTGGAAGGAAGGAAGCTGACGACTACACCTACTGTTACCCGTGCTTATGTTAAGGGTGTGAGTAGGGCGACGGGCGAGTGGTGACAAAAAGGAAGGAGTGACCGAGGTGGTATAGCAACGTTAGCTGCCTCCACTCTGCACAACCGGACACCGGGACCGAAGCTTGCTAGAACCTTCACGGCTAGTGGGAGAAAATCGGAATCCCTGCTGGACTTCAGGTCGCAGAGGGGCCCTATTGTGCTGATACGTAACCGGGGTCAGGGAGAACAGGAGTCGGGCTTGATCAGCCATAGACTTAGTTCTTGCCAAAAGAAGGCTCCACCACAATGTCGGCCGGGCGTAGCTGTTACACACAGAGTTGAACTTAGCTTTATGCAGGTTGGAAACTCACACATAAAGAAGTAAGGAGGCCTTAAACCTACTCAGTGATTACCTGGATGTGCATCCTCCACCCTGAGCAGCTTCCCGGGAGATACCTGCAAATACCACCAGTAAAGGTATGGAAAGAGACTGACTTGTGTGTGTCTGCCTTATTGCCTGCACCCTGCACCGCCATTTACCCTGAGGGATCCAGTCTCGCCTGTGGGGGACTTAACATCTTGCTGTCCAATAACAACCCCTCAGAGGATTCACCCTGCAGTGCTGGTCACCCTGATCAGAAACCACAGGTGGCGTCACGAACAATTACTACAATCCCCTGTAAATATTATCCCCCTTTGTATGAGCGCCCAGGGCAACGGACCGAGCTGCGCTACCCGTGACCTATTCCCCATTGAAGTTAACGGGCTCGGTGCCGAGTACCCCATAAGCCCTGGTACCGTGTGCGGCTCACATGCATCAGCGCCAATGATGACGTTTTTGGATCCACCCCATCACAGCCCAGAGAATGACGCGTGGGGTGTTTTCTACACTCTACATGGAGCAGCGAGGAAACCCTCAGAAATTTTTTGCATATGTTCGGATGAAAATGGAGAACTTTGATTTTTTTGGGGGAGCGAATTGGAGACCTCATAAGAAGATGTGACACATATTGCCGCATCTCCATTTCACCGGCGGAGCGTCTGATGGTGACTCTTCGGAAAGCTATATTTATTTGATCTGCTTGCTTGAGAGCACACTTGTCCTGGAATGTTGTTGCTGGTAGTTTTTATATGGCCATAAATATATTTTTATAGTATCTCCAATTGTTATAGCTGAGGTCTGGTCTGTAATGCTGTGATTTGAAACTAATTTTTTTTTTTTTTTATTCACAGATTTCTGGCAACTGGAGAATCTCTTTCCTCACTCCATTTCCAGTACAGACTTGGGATTTCCACCATCTCTGGAATTGTAAAGCACACATGCCGTACATTGTGGGACTCTTTAGTTGAGGAATTTCTACCACAGCCCACATCAGAGAGTTGGCTTGAAATTGCTGACAAGTTTCTACAAATATGTCAGTTTCCTAATTGCCTGGGCGTTGTGGACGGGAAACATATCCGGATTGTCAAGCCAGCAGGATTTGGATCCCAATATTTTAATTACAAAAAATATTTTTCCATTGTCCTCATGGCCATCGCTGGCAAATTTATTGCTGCAGATATTGGGGCCTATGGCCGCTCCAATGACTTACAAGTCTTCAAATGGGCCATCAGCTCTATGGAAACATCTTCCAGTTCCCACCCCCTAGACCGCTGCCTCAAACATCTGGCCCACCTATGCCTTTTGTTTGTGTAGGGGATGAAGCCTTCCAGCTGTCAGAACACCTGCTGAAACCATACTCCAGCAGAGGATTGACACCAACAAAAAGAATTTTCAATATCGCCTCACAAGAGCCAGAAGAATGTGGAGTACGCTTTTGGTATTCTGACAGCCAAATGGCGTGTTCTATTGACTGCAATCAACCTAAAAACTGAAACTGTGGACGAGGTTATCAAAGCTTGTGTGGTCCTGCACAATTTTGTTTTCTGCAAGGAACCGATTTCCATTGACGAAAACTCTGAAGAAACCACCTTGCATGATTACCAGAACGTTACCAATAGAAGTTCTGTGACTGTTTCCTGAATGAGGGACAAATTTGCAGAATACTTTATGTCCCCTGAAGGAAGATTAGACTGGCAGGATGACAGAGTTTGAAAAATTGCTCTGTTACCTGAAGTCATTTACCTTGTGTACCCACAGTATACATTTTCAAACCTTGTTGTGGATTACGTACAGTATTTTACCTTTTGGCCAAAGTTGTGTCTCTGGTTGTGTATTACCCAAAGTATTTCACCTTTTAAGCAACGTTGTGTACCTTGTTGGGGATTACCTAACAATATGCAAGGAGAAAATTCCAGCTCACCCTTTGAATACCAATAAATCTTCGAGACACGGATCAGGTCCCTGTAAGACGGTGATAGATGAATGCCTCGAAACAAAACGATCCAGCTCAAGAAGATAAAATCCAAAATTCTTTATTCAAGATCCAAATAACAATGAAAAAAATACCCGACCGGAACACCCGGAGGAGAGGTTGCTAGTGAGAGACTGAACGCGTTTCGAACAGGTGTTCTTAGACTTCAGTATGTCTCTAGCACATAGAGGATAAGTATATGTGCACACAGAACAGGTGAAAATGATTATAAATCACTTAATAATACAACCTGAACAGAATGAGAAAAGAAGAAAAAACCAAGTAGACAGATTAAAAACAATTAATAATATAACAAGAACTCTCTTCTTAAATTTAACCCCGTGGGTACCCTGGAATCTAACAAAAGAATCCACAAGGCTTTCCTGCCACGTAAAAGCCTTTTATGATTGCCTCCACGTGATGGTCTTGGAACATGTTCAATTGCAAAAGTATTAAAAAAGGAAGTATCTCTATTGTGGACAGCAATGAAATGTTTCGATCCATTAGATATATTGCGAGTAGCAGGATGCACAATATCGTAGAGATGTTCACGTATACGATCTTTTAATCTCCTGATAGTGGAACCAACATATTTTAAGTGACAATGTTTGCATTCAATAATATAAACAACATGATCCACATTACAATTCAAAAATTTATTAATATGAAAATTTTTGTTTGTGATAGGATTAGAAAAACGAGCAGTTTTTGATGAGTGAGAACAAGTCTTGCACGGAAATTGTCCACAGCAGAAAAAACCTTTGAGTGATAACCAATTGGCATTGCCAGATTTATTTTTATTTTTAGAACGGAAAAAACTGGGTGACAAAAAATTGCCAAGAGTGGGAGCTCTTCTGGAGACAATTTTGATGCCTTGTTCTACAATTTTGTCCATTGTTTGATCACATCTCAAAATATCAATATTGCGTTTAATAATGTTAGAAATAGATTTAAAATAAGCACTGTAAGTAAGGAGCAGGGTAGGGCATTTGTTTTGGGATTTATATTTGGGGACAGAACAGTCCATATCCAATAAAGCAGTGCGCGATTTGTTATCTACTATCTTTAGTGCTCGGTTCAGACTCCAATCAGGGTAATTGTGTTTCCTTAATCTATTGCAAATGTGTTTACTTTCCTGCTTGAAAGAAGACTCAGCACTGAAATTATGTTTAGCCCAAGTGAGTTCCCCCACTGGGATAGATTTAATGGTGTGGGGCAGGATGGAAACTATCCCCGTGTAAGATAGTGTTACCGTTTTTTTACGATGTGTAGAAGTAGTAATAATATTGAAAGGAATGCCTTCCAGAGAAAGGTCCAAAAAACAAATAGTTTGTTTGTCAAAACTATAAGTGAAAGTGAGATTAATTGAATTAGAATTGAGATAATCAATAAAGGGAGAAATGCAATTAGTATCTCCTTTCCAAACTAGTAATAAATCGTCAATATATCTAAAGCAATATTGAATATTATTTAGAAATGTGAAGAAGGAAAGGGAGAAAAGGGTGGACCTTTGCAAGGAAAAAAATGAAAAAGGAAAGGGTGGACCTTTGTAAGGAAAAAGCGAAGAAGGAAAGGGAGGAGAGGGTGGACCTATGTAAGGGATAAAACAAAGAAAAAAAGGGAGGAAAGGGTGGACCTTTGCAAGGAAAAAGCGAAGAAGGAAAGGGAGGAGAGGATGAACCTTTGTAAGGAAAAAAATGAAGAAGGAAAGGGAGGAAAGGGTGGACCTTTGTATGGAAAAAAACGAAAAAGGAAAGGGAGGAGAGGGTGGACCTATGTAAGGGATAAAACGAAGAAAAAAAGGGAGGAAAGGGTGGACCTTTGTAAGGAAAAAACGAAAAAGGAAAGGGAGGAAAGGGTGGACCTTTGTAAGGAAAAAGCGAAGAAGGAAAGGGAGGAAAGAGTGTACTTTTGTAAGGAAAAAAACTAAGACGGGAAGGGAGGAAAGGGTGGACCTTTGTAAGGAAAAAACGAATGAGGAAAGGGTGGAAAGGGTGGATCTTTGTAAGGAAAAAACGAAGGAGGAAAGGGAGAAAAGGGTGGACCTTTGTAAGGAAAAAATCGAAGAAGGAAAGGGTGGACCTTTGTAAGGAAAAAATCGAAGAAGGAAGGGAGGAAAGGGTGGACCTTTGTAAGGAAAAAAACGAAGAAGGAAAGGGAGGAAAAGGTGGACTTTTGTAAGAAAAAAACGAAGAAGGAAAGGGTGGACCTTTGTAATGAAAAAAACGAAGAAGGAAAGGGAGGAAAGGGTGGACTTTTGTAAGGATAAAGCGAAGAAGGAAAGGGAGGAAAGGGTGGACCTTTGTAAGGAAAAAATCAAAGAAGGAAAGGGAGGAAAGGTTGGACCTTTGTAAGGAAAAAGCGAAGAAGGAAAGGGAGGAAAGGGTGGACCTTTGTAAGGAAAAAAACGAAGACGGGAAGGGAGGAAAGGGTGGATCTTTGTAAGGAAAAAACGAAGATGGAAAGGGAGGAAAGGGTGGACCTTAGTAAGGAAAAAATGAAGAAGGAAAGGGAGGAAAGGGTGGACCTTTGTAAGGAAAAAAAACGAAGATGGGAAGGGAGGAAAGGGTGGACCTTAGTAAGGAAAAAATGAAGGAAGCAAGGATGGACCTTTGCAAGGAAAAAAACTAAGTAGGATAGGGAGTAAAGGGTGGACCTTTGTAAGGAAAAAATCGAAGAACGATAGGGAGGAAAGGGTGGACCTTTGTAAGGAAAAAAATGAAGAAGGACAGGGAGGAAAGGGTGGACCTTTGTAAGGAAAAAGCGAAGAAGGAAAGGGAGGAAAGGGTGGACCTTTGTAAGGAAAAAAATGAAGAAGGAAAGGGTGGACCTTTGTAAGGAAAAAACTAAGAAGGAAAAGGAGGAGAGGGTGGACCTATGTAAGGAAAAAAACGAAGGACAGGGAGGAAAGGGTGGACCTTTGTAAGGAAAAAATGAAGAAGGAAAGGGTGGAGAGGGTGGACCTTTGTAAGGAAAAAATGAAGAAGGAAAGGGAGGAGAGGGTGGACCTTTGTAAGGAAAAAACAAAGAAGGAAAAGGAGGAAAGGGTGGACCTTTGTAAGGAAAAAACGAAGAAGGAAAGGGTGAACCTTTGTAAGGAAAAAATCGAAGAAGGAAATGGAGGAAAGGGTGGACCTTTGTAAGGAAAAAAATGAAAAAGGAAAGGGTGGACCTTTGTAAGGAAAAAGTGAAGAAGGAAAAGGAGGAGAGGGTGGACCTATGTAAGGAAAAAATGAAGGACAAGGAGGAAAGGGTGGACCTTTGTAAGGAAAAAAATGAAGAAGGAAAGGGAGGAGAGGGTGGACCTTTGTAAGGATAAAAATGAAGAAGGAAAGGGAGGAGAAGGTGGACCTTTGTAAGGAAAAAACGAAGAAGGAAAAGGAGGAAAGAGTGGACCTTTGTAAGGAAAAAAACCAAAAAGGAAAGGGAGGAGAGGGTGGACCTATGTAAGGAAAAAAACGAAGAAGGATAGGGATGAAAGGGTGGACCTTTGTAAGGAAAAAGCGAAGAAGGAAAGGGAGGAAAGGGTGGACCATTGTAAGGAAAAAACAAAGAAGGAAAGGGTGGACCCTTGTAAGGAAAAAATCGAAGAAGGAAAGGGAGGAAAGGGTGGACCTTTTTAAGGAAAAAAACGAAGGACAGGGAGGAAAGGGTGGACCTTTGTAAGGAAAAAGCGAAGGACAGGGAGGAAAGGGTGGACCTTTGTAAGGAAAAAAACGAAGAAGGAAAGGGAGGAAAGGGTGGACCTTTGTAAGGAAAAACGAAGATGGAAAGGGTGGACCTTTGTAAGGAAAAAATCAAAGAAGGAAAAGGAGGAAAGGGTGGACCTTTGTAAGGAAAAAAAAACGAAAAAAGAAAGGAAGGAGTGGTGGACCTATGTAAGGGAAAAAACGAAGAAAAAAAGGGAGGAAAGGGTGGACCTTGCTAAGGAAAAAACGAAGAAGGAAAGGGAGGAACCGGTGGACCTTTGTAAGGAAAAAGTGAAGAAGGAAAGGGAGGAAACGGTGGACCTTTGTAAGGAAAAAACGAAGGATAGGGAGGAAAGGGTGGACCTTTGTAAGGAAAAAAACGAAAAAGGATAGGGAGGAAAGGGTGGACCTTTGTAAGGGAAAAAACGAAGAATGAAAGGGAGGAAAGGGTGGACCTATGGAAGGAAAAAACGAAGAAGGAAAGGGAGGAAAGGGTGGACCTTTGTAAGGAAAAAAACGAAGAAGGATAGGGAGGAAAGGGTGGACCTTTGTAAGGAAAAAAACGAAGAAGGCTAGGGAGGAAAGGTTGGACCTTTGTAAAGAAAAAATGAGGGAGGAATGAAAGTTGTTGATGGGCATCAACTTGGAGAATTTTTCTGGTAGAACCGTGAACCCTGCCCAGGACTGGGAACATCAAAGGCTTTGGTAGGGTTTCTTCTTTATTGATATTCCCAATATTTGTAGCATAGGAGACAGGTGGATTTTTTCCAGATTCTTCAATAGATAGTGAATCCATATTAAACAATTATCTTGAGAAGGCGTCACTTCATCAAGGATTTCTGATTTAACAGAATTTCAGTTAGTAAAAGCTAATTCTCCTGGTGATGGACGATCTTTGACCAGTTCTTCAGATACAATATCACAAGCCTCGAATGCAGGTTCTCTTTTCAGTAGTGTCATTTTTCATTACAAACTCACATGGATGACGAGGTGATCACACACTGAATCAGTTCTAGACTTTAATTCCTGTGGTCTGAACACTATGAAAGTTCCATCCAAACTTTATGGGATGCCTACACACTGTCAACGAACAGATAGAGACGTTTCGGTCCAACAAGGGCCTTCCTCAATCCGACTGCTTGTGGCAAGGAAATAGTGTGAATGAAAGGCAGCTTCCCTTAGTGGAAGAGAGTCCCTCTTTTGGTTTAGTTATAGTATAAGTTTCTTATACGGTGATCCCTAGTCAGGGTTTATGGAACGTCAGGCAGGGGCGCAGGTCTCTCTCATCTGATGCGGTGTCTAAACTAACTAAACCAAAAGAGGGACTCTCTTCCACTAAGGCTAGCTGCCTTTCATTCACACTATTTCCTTGCCACAAGCAGTTGGATTGAGGAAGGCCCTTGTTGGACCGAAACGTCTCTATCTGTTCTTTGACTGCAATAAAATTGGAATTATCGCCTAAAAGTTGAGTGCCAAGTTTATCTATTTCTATATACACTGGTTGGGAAACCTACTTGTGCACCATCACGGTAGTGCTACGATATATTTTCACTACACACTGTCAACGTCACAAGAATTGATGGCCATCATCAAATCCAGAACCCTGTGTGCATCATTTGTGAAATGCATGGCCGGTCAGGTTTGGTGTGGACTGCCGACCTCTGCAGGTGAATTCTCAGTGTGTCCTCATGCAGGAAATTTCTGTTGTTTTAATTGGCTTACAGTGACACAATGGAGAGTCTGATAAGAAAAGAGGGATAATTTTTGGACAGTTTTTTTTTTTTTTAAAGTTTGATACAGTAGTGTTTTATTAAACGTGGGTTTACCAATAACAATATATGTTGGGATTACTTTGACATAACTAAGGCTGTGTTTGACTCGCAAGTGTGACCCCGGCCTAACAGTAAAACACACTTTAAGGCTATGTTCACACGTTGCATTCTTGCAGCATTGCTCTCTTGGCAGTAAAGAAGCTGCTGACAAAAAAAAAGCAAAAAGAAAAAACAGGTTTTGCTGCTCTTTGGCTTGTTTTTTATGAGTTTTTCCTGCTTTTTTTTTTTTGCTGGGATTTCTGAGATCTCGTACCTTCAGCTGTTACTGCAAAAAGCAGCTTTTAATTTGCATTAAAAATGCAGCCAAAAAAAAACCACTAACAAGATAGTGATATGATATTCAATATATTATTCAGAGCGTGAAACGTAACATATATAAAATCCAGGGGCCCCAAGACAAAAGCCATCGTTACACCACTAAGGCTACCGAGCCGGCCCTTAGTCTTCCCAAACGGGACCAATGGCTGCTGCCGAGTCATAGACGTGACTGTCCCTTAAAGCTCCCCTATTAGAACTATAACTTCCTTTTTTATTTTTCTTTCCTTTTTCTTTTCTTCAAAGATGAAAGTAGAAGGGAATAGAGCGGAATACAACTAATCACTGGAGCTCTGCTGCCACCCAGTGGATGAAAAAGAAAATACAGTCAAGATTGGATTTGACTTTAGACTGTGAACCCCTCTCCTCAGCCTATAAATCACTAATGCCAACAGCATGTAAACCCCTCCACATAACCAAAAACTCTGAAAAAAAGGTTATATAGTAACAGATAATTCTCTGTCCCCTACAAGATGGTTAAAAATGGAGGAGGCCGCCCAGAGAAACTAATACCAACCTAAAGAATAAAAACGGAGAGATGGAGACGTTCATCAGGAACACGACCGCAGCCCACCACACAGCTCCTCATAGAAGAAGCCAGCGATGTACCAAAGGAGCCGCTTTTGAGGAAAATGACAGTGATAACGACAGTAAGACTCGCGACTCATTACCGGTCTCCCGCTCTTCACTCAGAAAGACTTTTCTAAAGCTCTAGATCCACTAGATCCACTCATAAAAGAAATACAGGACGGGAAACAGGAAATTAACCACATCCCAAGAAAACGCACAAAAATCCCTTTGTAATGTTTCCATAGAAAAGAAGTGGCCTAACCCTGATGCTGGATCCTAGACCGGCGTGTCTGAACTAAGCCCTAGAGTAGTGTTAGCGTACTTAACCCCCGGGGTCAGCAGCTGCAGCACCGGGTTCTGCCCTGGAGCCGTACCTGGTGGCTCCCTGCCGCACAAGCTGGACCTCAGCGGTGCTGGAAATATTGGCAGAATTTAACCTTCTCTTTACGTCAAAGTAAATGCGAAAAAATCTCAAAGATTTAACGTCACTCTCCCAAAAGCCTTGAGTACAACTAGCAGCCAACTCCACGTAACACTGGTCCCCACCTGCTATTCGCTTCTTAGAGTAAATATCTCCCCTAAACGAAAAGATTTAGAGAAACTCAACTTTCTGCACTACTCGCTAACATAACCCATACGACCGCAATGTGGTCGATCCCATACAAGTCCTGGCTAAGCAAAAAAATGTATAATTTGCCCCAAAACAATGTACCTAGTTCAGGTGCTTCCAATCCGTTCTCCTAAACGTTCCTTTTAGAAAGTACACAAGCGCTTTTCTCAGTTTCGCTCAAAAAAAACCTAGGATTGCAAACTACATCCATATTATACCACTTAGCAAAGGAGGCATCGATCTTCCATCCCGCTCCATTTTCAACAAGCTCTCCATTGTTATGTTTCGGTAGCTGAGGAGAAAAAGCAAAAACAGTAATACACCAGAGAGGCTGGAACCTATTGGATTGCAGTAACCTGAACTAACCACACAACTAGAGGTAGCCGTGGAGCGTTCCTACGTTGATACTAGACGCCTCGTCACAGCCTGAGAGATAACTACACCTAAAGGCAGAATGAGGAAAGCTATCTGCCCCGGAGCAGATCCCCAAAGAAAATAGGAAGCCCCCAAACATGTAATGGCGGTTAGACAAGAAGAAGCACGGACACAGACAGAAAATAGAATGAGCAAACGCTGGGGCCCAATCTGTCTAGACAGAAAAGTACAGGAAGGGATACTCACTGCAATCCAAAAAAAACCCTACAAAAATACCAACTCTTCTGATTGCAAAAACACCTGAGATCACACGATCTCTACCACCTAAATCAGATCTCTGGTGTAACAAAACTAAGCCGCAGCCACTGAAAAAACAGGAAAAAGTCAATGAACAAATAACAGTGGCTACAGATAAACTGTACAGGCCCCAGGAGGGGACCCGGCTGACCTCCACAAAAGTGCAGAAAACTATGCAAAAAGCAAGCACAAAAATAAAAGCAGAAAATATCTTATTTGAAAGCAGAAGATGCAGGCAAGACTCAGCAAACTTCCAAATGAACCAGGAACCACAATTGAGACAAGAACAATTGATCACCTGCAACCATCATGGGAGGGAACCTCCCTTTTATCAGTCCAGTCCGTGATC
This sequence comes from Oophaga sylvatica, assembly GCA_033576555.1. Taxonomy (NCBI): domain Eukaryota; kingdom Metazoa; phylum Chordata; class Amphibia; order Anura; family Dendrobatidae; genus Oophaga; species Oophaga sylvatica. The sequence continues at coordinate 89,017 of JARQOD010001106.1, read as the reverse complement.
CCAGATTGCCATTCCTCGCTGTGAGGTTCAGTACTGTCTGCAACCACCAGAGGGAGCCTCTGCTCAGAAACCATCTCCAGCACATTCATAACACTCCATCTTCAGAGACGACTTTATCAAACCCCCCACACATAAATCTTGGGTTTTACCAGAAGAGGAAAACATTCAATTCCCACTACTACAGCTTATCTTCTCCCACGCAGATTGCCCTAAAACACTCCCAAATCAAGAACCCCTTCACTACAACCACTCACAAAATATGGTCATTACCCCACATCACGTAGAACTGTTCCAGTGTCAGATTTCTTCTTCTCTCATGTACTGCACCTACAGAAAGCAAAACTCTTCCCTCCATCTTAAATAATTTCGACAAACCTCTACAAGATTTACTGGAAAAGGGACCAATCTCCACCAAGAGAGGAAGTGGAAAAATTCCTACATTTTCCATGACGCGCTCTCCATCTCCGTAAATTCAGGCTCCTCTTCAAATCCATTGCAAATAACCCAGACTGGAACCTGAATTTAACAAACTTCAATACACTTCTGGCCCAGACAAAGCCAGAAAACAGATCACTTCAACTCTATCCAACCAATGAATTATCCTCCGAACACCCAAAAAACTCCCTAACCTTAGGAAATGGGAACAGGAGATAAAGAGATCTTTCTCAACCACAGAAATGGATAAAATTTTACTCACCCCAATGCTCCCATCTCAGTGTGTCCGTATCCAAGAAAATGAATGTAAACCTTTAACTAGATGGCCAAACTTCACAGATTTAACAAAACGTATGGCCACTATGCCGAAGATGACTCTCTGAGGTCAACACATACTATCACATGTGGTGGACCTGCCCAAAAATCAAAACATTCTGATCCAAAATCTTGCTCTTTATCAACCACATCCTCAAACTGAAGGTGGCTGTTACCCCGGAAATAAGTCTACGATCCCTCTTTCAAGACAAAATACCAAAAAACACACTGTCTTCTTAGACATTTACTGGCCACAGCAAGAATTCTCATTCATACTATATGGAAATCCAACTCAGCCCCCCTCTACCGACCAATGAATCTCCAAGGTGGAACAAGTTTCCAGACTGGAAGAACTCTCAAGTTGGGAACTCAAAAGGCACAAGGACTTTACAGAAATTTGGACTCACTGGTGACTTTTTAGCAAATCCACCCATAGACCACCCTTTCCGATAGGTATCCCATCTTCTGCACTCCTCTCACGGGCTGATAGTTTGGATGTGCCGATCAGTCTTTTGATATTTGCATACATAGGCTTTCTGAATGAGCACTGCACCTCTCAGCCTCAGTAGGATCCTACCTTCCCATATAAATGTAGACTTCAGCCCATGAGAGGATTCACATTAGGAAGGTTCCCAGCAACGAGAATCGCCTTATCGTGGCTGCCGGGTACACATGAATGGGCCAATTTATGCGCTAAGTATTCTCAATTTTTCCCACTTTCTAGAGCAGTAATGCAATATGTCAAATGTCATATATTTTATGTTTTTGTGCCATAGTGCTACAGAGTTCGGCTTTATTCTGTTGGTTGTATATGGAGACGGCTACTCTTAGTAAGCACCTGTACACACCTGATTCTGTTTGGAAGTGACGGTCAGTCTTTTGATATTTATAATACTTGTAGTTACCAATTTATAAAACTTTAATAAAAAGAATTTAAAAAAGAACATATAATGCATAGAATAAAATAAATAGAATATATAGTATATTACAGAATATAAATTACATAACAGAGGCTGGACAGACATCTGTCTGGGATGATTTAGAGAATCCTGCTTTGAGCAGGGGGTTGGACCAGTTGACCCAGGAGGTCCCTTCCAACTCTACCGTTCTATCATTCTATGATACACCTTGCACCAAAATCAGAGGCGTAAAATTCATCTGAGCAGGTCCGCAGTATATAAATAATGGTGACCTACAGATTATAACATATCTCCACCCTAGGTATATTGGGGAGCACTGCCCTTCTGGAATAACATCTCAAACACAAGAAAATTACATCTCAACAGCCTTTAGGACAAAATGTGTCCACATGCCAAACACCTGACCACCGTTGGTAAAAGTTCATATTCCCAAGACACCTAAAGTATTGTACATCCTAGAAATCACTGCCCTGCCAGATCCTTCTGCTCGAGGTTCTTGATTCCTCCCAACAATGAGTTTGGGTTGGTGTTGGAGTCCTCGTTCTTTTTCTCATCTATGTTCTTTTGTTTGCAATCTACAAGAAGAGTAAAAATATAAATTTAAAGGGGTGATACGAAAAAACAAGTTTTTTTTTATCCCACATCCCTATCTATTTAGTGTCGTATTTAGGGATGAGAGGACCCATGGAAGTTCAGGTTCTTTGGGTTCTTTGGGTTCAGCCGTAATTTAGTTCAGTTTTGTTCGGTTAACGGAACTTGACCCGAACCCCATTTGTCAATGGGGACTTAAACTTTGGTGCTGTAAAATGGTCATAGTAAGGGCTAGAGCAGTATTCCCCAACTCCAGTCCTCAAGGCCCACCAACAGGTCATGTTTTCAGGATTTCCTTTGAATTGCAGAGGTGATGCAATTATCACCTGGGCAATACTAAGGAAATCCTGAAAACCTGACCTGTTGGTGGGCCTTGAGGACTGGAGTTGGGGAACCCTGGGCTAGAGGATTGCATAAGGAATCAGAATGGGGGAAAGAGCAGGACAATTGCCCTGCAAGCTAATGTGGATAGGGAAATTACTTAAAATCGCACAGAATTAGAAAAAGTAAATTTACAATTTTGAACTAGGAGCGGAAGAGGAGCAGTGTCTCATGTGTGCAGTTTACTGTACCTTTAATAGAAAAGTGAAAAAAATGACATGGGGTCCCCTTTATTTTTATATCCAGCCAAGGCAAAGCATGCAGATGTGAGCTGGTGTTATTATGCAGGGAAAGGGACAATATTCATAGCCTATTAATATCAGTCCGAGCTGTCTGCTTTGCCTTTGCCGGTTATTAAAAATGGGGGACCCTAAAAAAAAAAAACGACATGGAATCCCCCCCTATTTTTAATAACCAGCTAAGGCAAAGCAGAAATCTGGGGGTTTATATTAATTGGCTGAGAAGGTCCATGGATATTGGTCCATTCACAGCTTAATAAGTCCGGCCTTCAGTTGCCCCGATAAATGGCGGATGCATTAAACTCGCATATTTTGGTGCTTAGCCTTGGCTCTCCCTGATTGCTCTGGTGTGGTTGGCAATGCGGCAATAATGTTTTGGGTTCATGTCAGCTGTGTTATGTCAGCTGGCATTATGCCCAGGTTTTAGTAATGGAGAGGCATCTATCAGACACGCCCATTACTAACCCAGTAATCAAAAATAGAAAGAAACAGAGACATGAATAAGACTCTATGACACATTTCCCGGTTTACTATTTTTGGAGGCTGTATAGGTCACTTGCGATCAAGTTCTCAGAAAAACGCTCCATTGGTTGCACTAGAGAATCGCTGGACATCATGGGAACAGTGAGGATTAAGTCAAAGCTGCTGGGATTGTTATTTAATAAATGGATAAACCAGGAAATGTGTCAGGGAGTTTTTATTCAAATAAACTTTTTTTTCTGTAACTTTTTATTTTTGAAAGCTACAGGAAAAAAATGTATTTTTATTTTTTAAATACAGGGTTAGTAATGAGCAGGTACACTGTCCTTCACTTGAGCAGCGTCGCCACCCATGATCTGACTGTTATACAGGCCGGGTCACGTGTGGCGCCTGCCAAATGGCTCCAGAAGAGCCCACAGCTTAAAAGCTTGCTGATTGGCTGTGCTGCAGCCTTTCAACAAACTTTATTCAGCACCGAACCCGAACAGTAAAACGGACATTCTGAAAAAATCCAAATTTGGAACCGAAAACTAGGTGTCCGATGCAAACCCCAAACTTACAGTTTGGGTTCACTGATTCCCAGTTATAATCTAAACTATTTCTGATAAACTTGAACTAAAAATACCTTAACTTTCCCTCAATACACTAACTGCTTTTGTGGGTTTTTCCACTTCTTTTTTAATGATGCTTAGTTTGAGAATCCTAGTGCGTGCTGGGATCCTCAAACAAAGCGTCAGCAGTCATCTGAAATTAAGTATCATCAGTCCTCATTATTCTAGTGGCTGGGCTAGCCCCTGCATGTACTGTGTACTGCACAATGTGCACAATGACAGTGCACTCTCTCACCAGCTCAGAGCAGCAGTAATCAGCCAGAAACAGAGTGCACTGTCAGTGTGCATTGTCAGAATTCCCGGTGAGCAGAAAACAATGTTGCCTCTCACCAGTGATGTCAAGTGAAGGGTAGGAATATTTAATTCAGTTATTTGTAAATAGTATAGATTATGGCATTAAATAAAGAATTATTTAGGATGAAAATTAATTTGCATTTTGGCTCTTTTTTAATGCAAAGTAGAATGAATCCTGCCAGTTTGGAGGCACACTTTGCAGGGCAGTCTCTTACATGAGACAGAACTGTTGACAAGCATGTGCTTAGCAGGGTCACTTGTTGGGTGCAGGGTCACAGCATAGATACACAATTTTTCCTAAAATTATCTCCATATAATTTCTCTATCAGGGGTTGCACTGAGGGGCTCAGAACTTACAAAAGACAAGTATGAGCACAACTCGTATCATCAGGGATACCAAGGCAGCCCAAAAGTACCACATCTTCCTGGTCATCGTGATATCTTTATCTGAAACAAAAAAATTAACATATTATCTACAGGCAACGATGTGAAACATTGTAAAAGGAGTGAATAGTCATCCAATGACTTAGAGAGTTGTCTCGAATGTAGACACTTACATGTTACAGAAAATGCCACCACTATGGAGCCAGATGTCAGAAGAGGCAGGAAAAGCACCAGATAACGAGGGCAGCATTGCACGGCCCGGTGCAGACAGGTACATAGATATCTGGAACCTGAAAAAATGAGGACGAGAGACTCCATCAAACCTGAAACAATTGTTCTCTGGACAGAAGAGATGTAATGAGAAGTGACGAGAAAATGAATACAGAAAGACTCTTCTCAGATAGATCCTGAGATTCCATAATGGACGCAGTGGAGAAGGCACTGAAGATCTGGAGCTGGTCCCTGGTAAATGATTGCCATACGAGCAACCATGGAAGGCCACATGGGTGGCATCGTCCCATAGATGCCACTGAAAACCACAACAGAATAGAGCTGTTCAACGTGAAAAACACACAACCTATTGTTGGGGCTCGATCACACCGGCCAGAGAATCAGGTCGATTATGCCGATGACACTCAGCCCAAACTCTGTCAGACACTGATCCACGTGTCATCTCAGTGTGATCCGATTCTCTTGTATGACAGAACCGCAGCACAGATGCAGAGAAGATGGAGAATGTATTTTTCCATCGTCTCCATGAGCCTACATTGGACTGGGATGACTTCTGAATGCAGGCCGAAGTTTCCCTTGCACCCATAGACTTGTATGGGTGCACATGGCCCAATTAATGGAGCCACTCATGTTGCCGAAGCGGCATGAGAAAGTAATTGCAGATCTGCATTGCCCCATAGTGTAACACTGGGCTGAGTGCTATCCGATAAATCATCACATAGCGCTCGTCCGTGTCATACACCATGAAGTTTTGAAGAAAACACAACTTTTTTTAAAAATTTTTAATGTATTTTTTCTCCAGAAAACTCATTCACCCGTTAATAATTCAAGTCACAAACTGCTGCGACTGCACTCCACCACGGATTCGGTTGCATCAGTGCCACGCCGTCTGACGGTACCCCAAGAAAGCCACTCTTATAAGGCCTTGCCTTAATTTTCTTTGGCTTAGAAAACTCCAGAATGGCCTGAAAGTCATTTATTACCCCATGAATCTCTTTGGGTGTTGAGTGAGGGGGTTCACTACGCCCGGATATGCTGCAGATTTTCCATCACAGACATTTGTGCTTATGACCTGGCCTCCCATTTTATAGAGAAAATAGATAACATCCGTCAGGAAATCCACTCCCAACCACCAAGTGCTGTGACTCCCATCCCTCCCTGCATTTCCCCTGGCTCACTTTCCACATTTGATCCCATCACAGCAGAAGTCTCCAGACTCCTCTCTTCCTCTCGTCCGACTACATGCACTACCGACCCCATTCCCTCACATCTCCTCCAGTCTCTCAAGTTGTCACAACTCACCTAACTACAATCTTTAATCTCTCACTCTCCTCTGGCATTTTCCCATCCTCCTTCAAACACTCCATCCATCGTTACTCCATTACTAAAGAAACCCACTCTCGACCCTTCCTGCACAAACAACTACAGACCGGTCTCCAATCTCCCCTTCATCTCTAAACTCTTGGAGCGCCTAGTCTACTCCCGCCTCACCCGTTACCTCTCCACTCACTCCCTCCTAGACCCTTCACAGTCCGGCTTCCGCCCCCTACATTCGACTGAAACTGCACTCATCAAAGTGACAAATGACCTTCTGACAGCAAAACGTAACGGTGACCATTCTCTGCTCATTCTTCTCTACCTTTCTGCAGCTTTCGACACTGTTCTTATGCTTTACTCCTTAGTCCCCTTTACTGTGGGATTGTGCCCTTACTCTATACTCCTTATTTCCCTTTACAGTGGGGTTTTACCTTGCACTGTACACATTAGTACCCTTTACTTTCTGGCTGTACACATACACTGTATTATTTTAGTTCCCTTTAATATTAGTTGATGACAGTGACAGTTCACTCTCCATTATCTCTGTTATCAGAATCTCTCCATCCTCTTCTTCTTTAGACCAACTGTTCATGTCTTCAGGGTGCTATCATGTAAAATTAATGTGTTAATGGGGAAATAACAGCTTCTTGGTGATCTACCTCAGGTTTGTAGCCTATAAATCAGGACCTTGTTGATTTTCTTCTCCTTTCCACATGGCATGCATCTCCTTCAGCCTCTTCACTCCAGGTTTCCAGTTCAACAGAGCTTCCAACATCACGTCATGCCATCACTTGGGCATCATAATGCCCACATGGGCCACAACAGTATTACGCACAGTGGCGTCTCGGGACAGAAGCCAGGGCGTGGAGTGGCGATGCTGAAGAGAATGTGTGTGACAGGGAAAGAGAAAAGATGAGATGTCAAGGACCAGATGGCAGGACAGGAAAGTTTTTTTTAACCTTTTGCCTGGCCCTCTACAGTCTAGCAAAATGGCGATCTCCACAGGCCTTTATTTTGCCGAATTGAAGAGGAAAAAAATAAGAAAAATTCCATATTCAAGATTTTGTAAAATTTGAGAAGAATTTAAGTCCACTTGAATCAATTGCTCCTACTCACAGTTTATCACCACCTGTACAATAAAACCGATGGCAGAGAAGATTGACCACATGACGCTGTGTTCATGACCTGTGAAAAGATCTGAGGTTAGCTCCATATATGCACTGTATTATCTATTAGAGGCCACAGGGTGCAATAATCCATCCGGGATTAGTCAGGAGTACATCTGATGGGGCAACCAACCTCCTAAGATGACTACATTTTTTTGAATCAGAAACTATCAAATGGAAGTGTCCTAATGATAATTTCAGAGGATTTGTACCTTCTTCCCTCTCAAGGAAATTATTTAGTGTCAGGACTCTGCTCTGTGGCTCCTGGAGCTGAGAAGAACCCAAAGGTGTATATCCATGGAGGGGTCTGATCGGAGGGACGGGATGACGAATCACACAGTCCGAGTCTGAGCATCTGAATAGTAATCAGCTATGATGTCGTTTGGCCAGTACTTACACAATGCATCAGCACACCGATTATTGAGCACATAAACGCCAATATTGCTTACTTAATCAAAGAGCAGAAAAGCATCCAACCACGTCAAGGTGACCTTTTAATATGGATGGTCCTTAATCACTATATGTCCTACCTCTCATTGTGCCAAACCAGCCTCATGTGAATGGGGAGTGAAAGGAAACCAGGTGTAAGTCGCAATTAAAACTTTATGTAGGTAAGATGGGTGGGTAAGAATGCTGAGCCCTAGAGGGGGCCATCCATATTAAAGGCACTTATTGATAAGAGCAACACAGTTTTGCTTTGGAGACGTCCTAGAGTCAAGTGCACTTTTTCCAGAGCTGCCTGATTCCAGTATACTTATAAGAAAAGATTATGGAACTAGAGACAATTTACACAATAGTTATACATTAAGCCCTAGCGAAGGCAGTAGTGATGTTGATGACAACCGCTTCTACTGTTTAGAAAAAAAAAATTGTGCTTAAAGTTTTTTAAAAAATTCAAAATCAAACTTTTCCTACTTTATAAAAGAAAAAGATAACTAAAAACTATAAAAGACAAACATTATGGTATAGTCATGTACTGTACATAAAAAGCCGATGTATCAAAATTTTATATGAGAATTAGCATTTTCCTGTTGCACCTCTCAAAAATGCAATAAATCACAATCAAAAAGGTTATATGTACCCCAAAACGATATGAATAAAACAGCCATCCAACACACAAAAATAAGCCTCAAACAGCTCCACTGAGGGAAAAATAAGAAAGTTACAAATCCCAGAAAATGGAAATACATTTAACCAATAAAACAGAAAAGTTATAAAAGTTTAGAATTGCCATAATCATACCGACCTGAAGAATCGCGTCATTTTACCACACAATGAATGCCATGAAAACGAAACCCCCAAAAATGTGGAATTTCATTTGTCTCGTTATATTTGGTGCAGGACATAATAAAGTGAATAAAGACATTCAAAACTATACTGTAAGTCTTTCTGAAAAAAAAAACCTAACACACATTTATGTCAACGTAAAAATAAAAAAGTTACAGCTGTTGGAAGAAAGTGAGCACAAAAATAAATCTGAAAAATTACCTATACGTGAAGAGGTTTAAAGGTCTGTTCACATTGGACATGAATTGGGCAGAAAAAGTAAGTCACACATGTTTCTATGAAACTCACATTTGGCTTCTTTGTGGAAATAATGGTTTGTTTTTTGTTTTTTTAAGTAAAATAAAAACTTTCCTTCATCAACCAGAATCTAAGGGTCCGGGGCAGTAAACTGAGGGTTGACTCGTTATGCAAAGCCTCCTCTTTTATAATATTTTATTTCACAGAGGTGAAGTTTTCGCTAAGGACTTACCACGAACCTTCCAGACAATGAACAGGACGGTGCCGAGGAGCTGAGACACAAGAGAAAACCATTCACCAAATTCAAAACCAGAGCTGACGACATTCTGGAATAAATCTCCTGAAATGACAGAGAGAAGGTTTATACCCGATCGCCTACAGCACAAGGCGACCATTTCTAAGGACCTGTCCGACAACAGCTTGGGGAGCTCATGTTGCTTCAGGGCTTTTATAGGGTATTTGCCTTAAAGTTCTAAATCTGAGAAAGAAGAGTAATCTAAAGATTGGACATCTTTTCTATAGAGTTCCAGGCTTGACTCTCGCCTGCTCACCTCTGGAAACCTATCTTTTGGTTGGTGAAGGTCTTTGGTGTTCATACTTGGTCACTGAACATGGAAGCAAGGACGTCAGGAATAACTCTTAGTTATTTGGTCAGAGTCTATCCGACTGGTCCCAAACTGGGGCTTGTTTTTTTTTATAGATCGGAAACCGACAGGGGTGAATACTGTATTACAAAAAATTGTCTCTCCCTACACTCATGTCTCCATTCATCGTTCCATCTACTTCAAATTTTTTTCTGCAATTGACAATTTATTGAATTCAGTTGGATGATAGACAGAGAGAAGAAATCGGTAAAGGCTTATGTCAGAAACATATTACATGGTGGTGGGAAAAACTGGAAACAATAGGCTCTGTCATTAGAGGTTTTCTCCATTTATAGCAAAAGTTGTTCCAACTAATTTGATTTTTGTGGACTTTTTGATCACTTTTTTATTTTTTTAGAGGGAGACAAGGTGGCCAGTGTAAGGACCCATTGACAAACTATGATAGCAGTTACCTTCCAAAATAACAGTTAATAACATAATGCATCAAAAAGGTGGCAAGGGTAGAGGAAGAATCCCAGGTGATGCGCAACCTGTCAGCAGGATGGTGCTCAGTAATCTACACACAGTGTCAGGTCGGCGCCGTTATACTGATTAGGCCGGCGTCACACTAGCGAGTTTGATGCGAGTTAGTCGCACGACTTTCTCGCATCAACACCCGACACGGCCGCCCGCTCTCGGACCAGAGTGCACGGCTGCATGTATTTCTATGCCGCCGCGCACTATGGTCCGAGAGCAGGCGGCCGTGCTGGGTGTTGATGCGAGTAAGTTGTGCGACTAACTCGCATCAAACTCACTAGTGTGACGCCGGCCTTACAATGATACCTGGTGGTGAAATCCGTCTTGTGGTTGTTGTGGAATCTTTATCTTCAGTTTATGATCTGCTCGTGCTCCGGGGCGGCCTGTGGGGGTCTTCATGTGGAGCTATGATTAGGTTTTCATCTGTATGGCTTCTGACAGGTGTCTGATCCCTCAGTGACCGGCCACCTAGTTTACATAATGACTATTATATATATTTTTTTTTTAAATCCCCTTTTGCAGGCAGACGGCGGCGCCTGCCTTTCATCATGATCGCATCTATAATGTGTATTTAATTATCATTTTTAATGGTATACATAAATGAAAAAAAACGATCTGAAAATGGTGCCGGCCGCGCCTGCGCTGTAGCAGCTATTGGATAGCCGAAAAATTCTACTGCACAGGCACAGCCGGCTCCATCTTAGTGGAGACCGTTTTTTTTTTTCTCTGGCAAGATAGCGCCGCCTGTGCCTGTGCAGTAACAGCTATCCGAGGCTGGTTTCCTTTTTCTTTTTTTTTTTTTAAATTTATGTACGCTATCAAAAACAAGGTGTTTTTTTATATATAATATTCATTATGTAAACTAGGGGGCAGGTCAGTGAAGGATCAGTGACCTGTCAGAAGCTATACAGATGAATACATAAGCAGAGCACCACATGAAGATTCCACAACAACCACAAGATGGATTTGATCACCAGGTATCAGTGTAACCAGTATAATGGCGCCGACCTGACACTATCTGTAGTCACTGAGCACAATCCTGCTGACAGGTATCCGTGTAATCAGTATAACTGCACTGACCTGACACTGTCTGTAGTCACTGAGCACAATCCTGCTGACAGGTATCCGTGTAATCAGTATAACAGCACTGACCTGACACTGTCTGTAGTCACTGAGCACAATCCTGCTGACAGGTATCCGTGTAATCAGTATAACAGCACTGACCTGACACTGTCTGTAGTCACCGAGCACAATCCTGCTGACAGGTATCAGTGTAATCAGTATAACAGCACTGACCTGACACTGTCTGTAGTCACCGAGCACAATCTTGCTGACAGGTATCAGTGTAATCAGTATAACGGCACTGACCTGACACTGTCTGTAGTCACTGAGCACAATCCTGCTGACAGGTATCAGTGTAATCAGTATAACAGCACTGACCTGACACTGTCTGTAGTCACCGAGCACAATCCTGCTGACAGGTATCAGTGTATCAGTTAACCATGACCTACACGTCGTAGTACGAGCACATCTGCTGACATGATCATGTATCATATACGAGCCTGACAATTAACACAATCTGCTGACAGGTATCATTGTAATCATTATACGGCAGCTGACCTGACACTGTCTGTAGTCACTGAGCACAATCCTGCTGACAGGTATCAGTGTAATCAGTATAACGGCACTGACCTGACACTGTCTGTAGTCACTGAGCACAATCCTGCTGACAGGTATCAGTGTGATCAGTATAACGGCGACTGACCTGACACTGTCTGTAGTCACTGAGCACAATCCTGCTGACAGGTATCAGTGTGATCAGTATAACGGCACTGACCTGACACTGTCTGTAGTCACTGAGCACAATCCTGCTGACAGGTATCAGTGTATCAGTATAACGGCACTGACCTGACACTGTCTGTAGTCACTGAGCACAATCCTGCTGACAGGTATCAGTGTAATCAGTATAACAGCACTGACCTGACACTGTCTGTAGTCACTGAGTACAATCCTGCTGACAGGTATCAGTGTAATCAGTATAACAGCACTGACCTGACACTGTCTGTAGTCACTGAGCACAATCCTGCTGACAGGTATCATGTAATCAGTATAACGCACTGACCTGACACTGTCTGTAGTCACTGAGCACAATCCTGCTGACAGGTATCAGTGTAATCAGTATAAAGGTGCGACCTGACACTGTCTGTAGTCACCGAGCACAATCCTGCTGACAGGTATCAGTGTAATCAGTATAAAGGTGCGACCTGACACTGTCTGTAGTCACCGAGCACAATCCTGCTGACAGGTATCAGTGTAATCAGTATAACAGCACTGACCTGACACTGTCTGTAGTCACCGAGCACAATCCTGCTGACAGGTATCAGTGTAATCAGTATAACGGCACTGACCTGACACTGTCTGTAGTCACGAGCACAATCCTGCTGACAGGTATCAGTTGTAATCAGTATAACGGCCTGACCTGACACTGTTGTAGTCACTGAGCACAATCCTGCTGACAGGTATCGTGTAATCAGTATAACGGCACTGACCTGACACTGTCGTGTAGTCACGAGCACAATCCTGCTGACAGGTATCAGTGTAATCAGTATAACGGCACTGAACTGACACTGTCTGTAGTCACTGAGCACAATCCTGCTGACAGGTATCAGTGTAATCAGTATAACGGCACTGAACTGACACTGTCTGTAATCACTGAGCACAATCCTGCTGACAGGTATCAGTGTGATCAGTATAAGGCGACCTGACACTGTCTGTAGTCACTGAGCACAATCCTGCTGACAGGATCAGTGTGATCAGTATAACGGCACTGACCTGACACTGTCTGTAGTCACTGAGCACAATCCTGCTGACAGGTATCAGTGTAATCAGTATAAAGCACTGACCTGACACTGTCTGTAGTCACTGAGCACAATCCTGCTGACAGGTATCAGTGTAATCAGTATAACAGCACTGACCTGACACTGTCTGTAGTCACGAGACAATCCTGCTGACAGGTATCGTGTAATCAGTATAACGGCACTGACCTGACACTGTCTGTAGTCACTGAGCACAATCCTGCTGACAGGTATCAGTGTAATCAGTATAACGGCACTGACCTGACACTGTCTGTAATCACTAAGCACAATCCTGCTGACAGGTATCAGTGTGATCAGTATAACGGCACTGACCCGACACTGTCTGTAGTCACTCAGCACAATCCTGCTGACAGGTATCAGTGTGATCAGTATAACAGCACTGACCTGATACTGTCTGTAGTCACTGAGTACAATCCTGCTGACAGGTATCAGTGTAATCAGTATAAGGGTGCCGACCTGACACTGTCTGTAGTCACCGAGCACAATCCTGCTGACAGGTATCAGTGTAATCAGTATAACGACACTGACCTGATACTGTCTGTAGTCACTGAGTACAATCCTGCTGACAAGTATCAGCGTAATCAGTATAAAGGTGCCGACCTGACACTGTCTGTAGTCACCGAGCACAATCCTGCTGACAGGTATCAGTGTAATCAGTATAACGGTGCAGACCTGACACTGTCTGTAGTCACCGAGCACAATCCTGCTGACAGGTATCAGTGTGATCAGTATAACGGCACTGACCTGACACTGTCTGTAGTCACTGAGTACAATCCTGCTGACAGGTATCAGTGTGATCAGTATAACGGCACTGACCTGACACTGTCTGTAGTCACTGAGCACAATCCTGCTGACAGGTATCAGTGTAATCAGTATAACGACACTGACCTGATACTGTCTGTAGACACTGAGCACAATCCTGCTGACAGGTATCAGTGTAATCAGTATAACAGCACTGACCTGACACTGTCTGTAGTCACTGAGTACAATCCTGCTGACAGGTATCAGTGTGATCAGTATAACGGCACTGACCTGACACTGTCTGTAGTCACTGAGTACAATCCTGCTGACAAGTATCAGTGTGATCAGTATAACGGCACTGACCTGACACTGTCTGTAGTCACTGAGCACAATCCTGCTGACAGGTATCAGTGTAATCAGTATAACGACACTGACCTGATACTGTCTGTAGACACTGAGCACAATTCTGCTGACAGGTATCAGTGTAATCAGTATAACGGTGCCGACCTGACACTGTCTGTAGTCACTGAGCACAATCCTGCTGACAGGTATCAGTGTGATCAGTATAATGGCGCCGACCTGACACTGTCTGTAGTCACTGAGCACAATCCTGCTGACAGGTATCAGTGTAATCAGTATAACGACACTGACCTGATACTGTCTGTAGTCACTGAGCGCAATCCTGCTGACAGGTATCAGTGTAATCAGTATAACGGTGCCGACCTGACACTGTCTGTAGTCACTGAGCACAATCCTGCTGACAGGTATCAGTGTAATCAGTATAACGGTGCCGACCCGACACTGTCTGTAGTCACTGAGCACAATCCTGCTGACAGGTATCAGTGTAATCAGTATAATGGCACCGACCTGACACTGTCTGTAGTCACTGTGCACAATCCTACTGACAGGTATCAGTGTAATCAGTATAACGGCACCGACCTGACACTGTTTGTAGTCACTGAGCACAATCCTGCTGACAGGTATCAGTGTGATCAGTATAATGGCGCCGACCTGACACTGTCTGTAGTCACTGAGCACAATCCTGCTGACAGGTATCAGTGTAATCAGTATAACGGCGCCGACCTGACACTGTCTGTAGTCACTGAGCACAATCCTGCTGGGAGGGGCACTTTAAAGATTATAGATGTGGTGAAGTTGCATTTTTATCTGGTGTTCTGTTGAGCAGCGTATATTATCACTTTGTTGACCTTTGCCTTGCCCCGATCTCGCTTACGTTCTTGTGGTGGACAGAGTGCCCGGATTACTAATTATTTATACTAGATCATTGTTTTATATTCCTCTTACCTACAAGAAATGAAGAAATACGCAAACAGGGAGGCTTTACTCCAGGAAACTTTTTTCTGCCCTTTTTAACTGAAAAGGAAGAGAGAATATGCAATAAATATCAAAAGGCCAGACACAGAATAAAACTAGTTTACCTCTGAGAGAAGCTCCAACCACATGAAGGGACTTTCCTACCATTAATCACTTACATCACTTGAGGATACTTTATAATGTGTTTGACCCCTGATAGCCCCATTATAAAATGTCTTATAACTGGAACCAGGAGGAGCAGAATGGAGAGGACCAGGGAGTCGTTCTCATTTGCTTGGTGTCTCTTCAATAGTTTGTCCATGCTTAGCCCATGACCAGGCTTTTACGCTCTTGTGATCAAAATAGTGTCAGCTAAGTACCATGTTATTTACATGTGCTATTACTAGTTGTGTTACTACTGCAGGGGATTTAGTTTTATCCTAGGTTTCGTCTGTTACAGTGGCTTGGGCAAACTTATTCACCCCACTCTGCATTTTTCGTATTTTGCTACCTCACAACCTGGAATTTCACTCTTTTTAAGATTTTGCATCAGTGTATGTATAAAACATGCTGACAGCTGTGAACATTAGGTTTTCTTTTTATTGTGAAGCAAACAAATGGGAAAAAATAACTGAAAACTTGAGAGTGCATAACTATTCAACCCCCCCCCCTAAACCCAGTACTCTGTAGAGTCTGTTTTTGCAAAAATTACAGCTGCAAGTCTCTTTGGATAAGTGGATTACCTGCCAGGGCAGTGGGGTACTTGATCCCGGGCCGCTTCTTAAAGGGGAAGTGTTACAGCGGCAGTGACCCGGTCCGTGGCCCTGGGCGTCCAATAAAGGGTTTATTTACAGGGGATAATAGAGTTTGTAATAAGGTGTTCGTGATGCCACCTGTGGTTTCTGGTCAGAGGTGACCAGCGCTGTAATGCAGATTCTCTGGGACTGATAGTGATGCAGCAGAGTTGGTATACCTCTCCACAGGCAGAGCTTAGTCCCAGTGCAGGTGTAAGATGTAGAAGATGGTAAAGATGGTGGATGGGAAAGATGTAGTCTCTAGCAAGGGATGTAGCGGTGTTGAGTGGGTGTCGCAGGAATAATTAGAAGACACAGCTGGGTGCAGTTTCCAAGGCTTTACTCACAGTTCTGGCTGCAGCACAGATGTCCGCTTGGTACTGTGTGTGGGCTCAGCAAACTCCCAGGTAGATTAGGATACACCTTTCCAGGACTCCTTTCAATATGTTCCTTTCTCAGTCGTCTCACTGTGCTGACTTTCCACCTTTCCTTCCTGTCCAACACCTCGCAATCAGTGTACCAAGCCAGTAGCTGCGGACCTTGTCGGATAACGTTCTCTCTCTGCGTTTCTTTGCTCCCTTATGGCTACCTTTTCAGAGAAGATAATTGCGGTTCAGTAGCTGAGGCACCTAGAGATGCCACTGTCTCCGGCTTGCTAGCTGAGTCTTAAAGTTATCCACTAGGCTAGGGGCTGGTGACCCTTCTGCGACCTGGTCCCTCCACAATTGGATCGGGCCCGACGGATGGATCACTCACTATCCATGCCCCAAGTACCCCTTCTGTCCTTCCAGAAGCTTCTCTCTGCTTTCTTCGTATCTAGTTTTCTCCGTATGGGAACGAGCTACTACCAGCTCCAGGTCCCCTCCCCGACTGTCTCTCTAGACTCACTTTCCCGCTTTCTAAGCTTCATTTCCCCTCCTTCTTACTTTCTCAACCCACCACCCATACATTTGTTCCTACCCAGCCTGGGATGAGACCATCCTCCCTTAGAGTACATCCAGGGTGCCCGGCTGCTATAGTCTGTGTTGGGTGCAGGTGTTAAGAGTCCTGGGTGGTGCTCCCTCCTTACCTTAGAGTGGTGTATTACACCTCTGGATGAGGTGCAATACCTCTGTGGTGACTGAACCCTCAGGGGCACCACATAAGTCTCTATGACCTTTCCACATCTTACCACTGGGATTTTTCCCCATATCTCAAAGCAAAACTGATTCAGCTCCTTTAAGTTATTTGGTTTCCTCTGGTGAACAGCAATCTTCAAGTTTGACCACAGATTCTCAATTGGATTAAGGTCTGGGCTGTGACTCGGCCACTCCAAAACATTTCCATGTTTCCCCTTACACCAATCGAGTCTTGCTTTAGCAGTGTGCTTTGGGTCATTGTCTTGTTGGAAGTTGAACCTCCGTCCCAGTCTCAAATCACTAACAGAAGGAAACCGGTTTTGCCCAAGAATATTCCTGTATTTTGCACCATCCATCTTCCCCTCGACCTGTCCCTGGTGCCGAAAAACGTCCTCACAGCATGATGCTGCCACCACCATGTTTCACTGTGGGGATGGCTTTCTAGGGGAGATGAGCTGTGTTGGTTTGGCTCCAGACATAGCATTTACCTTGGTGGCTAAAAAGTTCAATTTTGGTCTCATCTGACCACCACACCTTCCTCCATACATTTGGAGTCTCCCACATGTCTTTTGGCAAACTCAAAATGAGCCTTACGATGAAGCGGAAGCGAAACGCGCGTTGGAGTGGTGTGTGCGGGGTCAGTGGTGCGCCATTACTGGTTTGTATTTATGGTGGCTATTGAGCAGCATTGCATTTTGTGATTTCACTTCTAATTTATTATTCAATCTTATTTTGAGGCAGTATTCATAAGATTACATGGGGGTTTATATATATTTTGCACATTTCAATATTGTTTTATATGAAATTTAATTGATAAATTATTATTTAATATTAAATTGGTGCACATAAGTTATATTTTGGAAACCCTTATTTATTTGATTCATACTATGTGCACTGCACTTTATATCATATTTAGGTGATATGATATTCACTTGTTATCAATTTTTCACTGGTACATTTATCAATTCACTTGGTTTTGCCTCTGATTGAATAATTTATTCATATGTAATACTTTTTGCACTGTTTTTGCTAATCAGTTTGGCGCATCTGGTCCTGCAAATACAATTTCTTTTATCGGTTTTAATTATTTTGAATAAATATATATATTTTGTGGTTGATAATTGTTGTCAATATGCCTTTTTTATAAATATAGTAATCTTTTATAATAATTACCCATCCGTATACAACCTTGCACCTGCCTTCACCCTTGGTCCTTGTGTTCGTGCCATGCCTGCCTGTATCAGCTGTAATCTCCTACCTGGCCGTTCCACCTACCTGTTCCTTGGGTCAGCTGCCGTGCGTCTGAGGTCTGCCCTGGTGTAGCACCTGGTGTCCATCGGGAGCCAAGGCTAACCCTACCACTATGGGCTCTAGTGAAGAGTCAGCTAGTAACACCCCTCGAGGATCTCCTTGGACCATGGCACAGTGGATCCACCACATGGGAGGTGTCATGGTCTCCAGCTCTTGTTATGTTACAAGGCGGGCTGTTTGAGGAGGCCTAGCTGTGGGACCCCGCTACTCTTCAGTAGTTGGACTGCAGCATTTTTATATATTGAGCCCCCTTAACCTTTTCTCCACTCCAGGGTTTACCAGGTGGGATGTCAAGCTGCTGGGCTCTAGTATGTCACCATACAGGACATGATGGGGCTAGTGACCCCTAAATTGAAGACTGCAATGTAAAAGTAAAGAGGTAATGGTGCGACACTCACCGAGCCAGAGGATAAGTCGATAGATACTCATTGTGATGGCAGCCATCGAAGGATCCAGCAAGAAGCAAGCAGCCAGAAATCCTGTGAGGAGGCACAGCATTATACCCACCATTAATGACAGCATTTGCCTATCACTAATTAGAAAGTAAAACCAGGAAAGGACACCACTAATAAAAAGTAAAAGTGAATCAATTTGCAGGACCCTGATGGATTGGTCCCATTAGTCGGAGTCTGCCGGATGTGAGCTTTGTGAATTGCCTCCTACCTGCTCCCGTCCCAGTACCTTTCCTTAGACCTGAAAGGACAGTGTTGAGGACTCCAGCAGGTGGGAGACAGTTTACAGGACTCCCATCCAGTCGTCATGGACCATCGATGAGGATGCTGGACCAAGGACTGAACTTATGAATTGATTTGTTCATTATTTTATTTCCCATGCTCGCAGATGTCATACTCCCCAGCAATGACTTTATATTACCTTCAGAACAATTCACTTCAGTAGAGATAAGAAAATTCTAGCACAACCGAATTCTACCAGAAAATCTGCATTCACCAAAATATGCATTTTTTTGTCATTTGTTTCTGTGCAGAATCAGCAGAATGGCTGACAATTTTCTGATCCATAGAAGGTCACCAAAGGGTTAAAAAGAAGAAATCCTTAAACTGACCTTACCATTTTCCTACCTGGTCCCTTCGCTCCTCACTGTCACCTGTGTCTGGTCCTCGTCGCATCCTCTGATTGTCATCATGAGCATTAAATCCCTCTTTAAACTGAGCTGGGGATTCTTGCCTTAATAAGGCCTGGAGTGGTGTAAGAGGCCCGAAGATTTCAGCATGAGTGGCAGCAATCGGAAGATGCAACAAGGACCAGAAGAGTGATGGTGACGAGTGGCGGAGTCAGAGAAGTGAGCGGTGACAAGTAGCAGGGTCAGAGAGGTGAGCGGTGACGAGTGGCGGGTCAGAGAGGTGAGCTGTGATGAGTGGCGGGGTCAGAGAGGTGAGCGGTGACAAGTAGCAGGGTCAGAGGTGAGCGGTGATGAGTGGCGGGTCAGAGAGGTGAGCGGTGATGAGTGGCGGGGTCAGAGAGGTGAGCGGTGATGAGTGGCGGGGTCAGAGAGGTGAGCGGTGACGAGTAGCGGGGTCAGAGATGTGAGCAGTGATGAGTGCGGGGTCAGAGAGGTGAGCGGTGACGAGTAGCGGGGTCAGAGAGGTGAGCATTGACGAGTGGCGACGTCAGAGAGGTGAGCGGTGACGAGTGGCGGGGTCAGAGATGTGAGCGGTGACGAGTGGCGGGGTCAGAGAGGTGAGCGGTGATGAGTGGCGAGGTCAGAGAGGTGAGCGGTGACGAGTGGCGGGGTCAAAGAGGTGAGCGGTGACGAGTGGCGGGGTCAGAGAGGTGAGCGATGACGAATGGCAGGGTCAGAGAGGTGAGCGGTGACGAGTGGCGGGGTCAGAGAGGTGAGCGGTGATGAGTGGTGGGGTCAGAGAGGTGAGCAGTGACGAGTGGCGGGGTCAGAGGTGAGCGGTGACGAGTAGCGGGGTCAGAGAGGTGAGCGGTGATGAGTGGCGGGGTCAGAGAGGTGAGCGGTGACGAGTAGCGGGGTCAGAGAGGTGAGCGGTGATGAGTGGCGGGGTCAGAGAGGTGAGCGGTGATGAGTGGCGGGGTCAGAGAGGTGAGCGGTGACGAGTAACGGGGTCAGAGATGTGAGCGGTAGATGAGTGGCGGGGTCAGAGAGGTGAGCGGTGACGAGTAGCGGGTCAGAGAGGTGAGCGTGTGACAAGTACGGGCGTCAGAGAGGTGAGCGGTAATGAGTGGCGGGGTCAGAGATGTGAGCGGTGACGAGTGGCGGGGTCAGAGAGGTGAGCGGTGATGAGTGGCGGGTCAGAGAGGTGAGCTGGTGACGAGTGGCGGGGTCAAGAGAGGTGAGCGGTGACGAGTGGCGGGGTCAGAGAGGTGAGCGATGACGAGTGGCGGGGTCAGAGAGGTGAGCGGTGATGAGTGGCGGGTCAGAGAGGTGAGCGGTGATGAGTGGCGGGGTCAGAGAGGTGAGCGGTGATGAGTGGCGGGTCAGAGAGGTGAGCGGTGATGAGTGCGGGGTCAGAGAGGTGAGCGGTGAAGTAGGGGTCAGAGAGGTGAGCGGTGACGAGTAGCGGGGTCAGAGAGGTGAGCGGTGAGAGTGCGGGGTCAGAGAGGTGAGCGAGTGAGAGTGCGGGGTCAGAGAGTGAGCGGTGACGAGTGCGGGTCAGAGAGGTGAGCGGTGAGCGAGGTCAAGGGAGCGGTACGAGAGAGGGTCAAGAGTAGCGGTGACGAGTGGCGGGGTCAGAGAGGTGAGCGGTGACGAAGTGGCGGGTCAGAGAGGTGAGCGGTGATGAGTGGCGGGTCAGAGAGGTGAGCGGTGACGAGTGGCGGGGTCAGAAGAGGTGAGCGGTGACGAGTGGCGGGGTCAGAGAGTGGGTGATGCGGGTCAGATGTGACGTGAAGTGGCGGGGTCAGAGAGGTGAGCGGTGATGAGTGGCGGGGTCAGAGAGGTGAGCGGTGACGAGTGGCGGGGTCAGAGAGGTGAGCGGTGAGAGTGGCGGGGTCAGAGAGGTGAGCGGTGACGAGTGGCGGGGTCAGAGAGGTGAGCGGTGATGAGTGGCGGGTCAGAGAGGTGAGCGGTGACGAGTGGCGGGGTCAGAGAGGTGAGCAGTGACGAGTGGCGGGTCAGAGAGGTGAGCGGTGACGAGTGGCGGGGTCAGAGAGTGAGCGGTGAGAGTGGCGGGGTCAGAGAGGTGAGCGGTGATGAGTGGCGGGGTCAGAGAGGTGAGCGGTGATGAGTGGCGGGGTCAGAGAGGTGAGCGGTGACGAGTGGCGGGGTCAGAGAGGTGAGCGGTGATGAGTGGCGGGGTCAGAGAGGTGAGCGGTGACGAGTAGCGGGGTCAGAGAGGTGAGCGGTGATGAGTGGCGGGGTCAGAGAGGTGAGCGTGAGAGTGGCGGGTCAGAGAGGTGAGCGGTGATGAGTGGCGGGGTCAGAGGGTGAGCGGTGATGAGTAGCGGGGTCAGAGAGGTGAGCGGTGAGAGTGGGGGGTCAGAGAGGTGAGCGGTGATGAGTAGCGGGGTCAGAGAGGTGAGCGGTGATGAGTGTGGGGTCAGAGAGGTGAGCGGTGAGAGTAGGGGGGTCAGAGAGGTGAGCGGTGACGAGTGGCGGGTCAGAGAGGTGAGGGGGTGACGAG
>JARQOD010001106.1:0-67146 GCA_033576555.1 Oophaga sylvatica | reverse complement strand
TTTTGTTAAATTGTAAGTTTGGGGCCCCATCTAGTTAAAGGTTTACATTCATTTTCTTGGATACGGAACACGAGAGGAGATTGGGGTGAGTAAAATTTTATCCTTTCTGTGGTTGGAAAAGATTCTTTAATTCCTTTCCATTTCCTAAGGTTTAGGATTTTTTGGGTGTCGGAGGATAATTTTGGTTGGATAGGTTGAAGTGATCGTTTCGGCTTTGTCTGGGCCAGAATGTATGAAGTTTGTTAAAATTCATTTCCAGCTGGGTTATTTGCAATGGATTTGAAGAGGAGCCTGAATTTACGGAGATGGAGAGCGGTCATGGAAAATGTAAGGGAATTTTTTTCCACTTCCTCTCTTGGTGGAAAATTGGCCTTTTCAGAAATCTTGTAGAGGTTTGTCGAAATTATTTAATGGAGGGAAGAGTTTTTGCTTTCTGTAGTGCAGTACATGAGGAAGAAGAAATCGAAGGAATTCTACGTGATGTGGGGTAATGACCATATTTTGTGAGGGTTGTAGTAAGGGGTTCTTGATTTGGGTGTTTTTAGGGCAATCTGCTGGGAGAAAGAAAGCTGTAGTGGGGAATTGAATGTTTTCCTTTCTGGTAAAACCCAAGATTATGTGTGGGGGGTTTGATAAAGTCTTTCTTGAAGATGGAGTTTTATGAATGTGTGGAGAGTTTTTGACAAGGCTCCCTCTGGGGTTGCAGACAGTATGAACCTCACAGCGAGGAATGGCAATCTGGGATCACGGTGGATGATAAAAGGGAGGTTCCCCCCATGATGGTTGCAGGTGATCAATTGTTCTTGTCTCAATTGGGGTTCCTGGTTCATTTGGAAGTTTGCTGAGTCTTGCCTGATCTTTGCTTTCAAATAAGATATTTCTGCTTTTATTTTTGTGCTTGCTTTTTGCCATAGTTTTCTGCACTTTTGGGAGGACGCCGGGTCCCCCTCCTGGGGTGTACAGTTTATCTTAGCCATGTTTTTTTGTTCATTGACTTTTTTGTTTTTTCAGTGGCTGCGGCTTATTTTGTTAACCAGGTCTGATTTTGGTGGTGAGAGGTGATCTCAGGTGTTTTTGCAATCAGAAGAGTTTGGTATTTTTGTGGGGTTTTTTTTTTGGGTTGCAGTGAGTACCCCTTCCTGTCTTTTTTTCTAGACAATTGGGCCCCAGCGTTTGTCTTCTATTTTCTGTCTGGGTCCGGCTTCTTCTTGTTAACCCCCATTACAAGTTTGGGGGTTCCTAATTTTCTTTGGGGATCTGCTGGGGGGCAGGATAGCTTTCCTCATTTCTCCTTTAGGGTTAGTTATCTCTCAGGCGGACAAAGGCGTCTATATCCGTAGGAACGCCCACGGCTACCTCCTATTTTGTTGGTTATTCGGGTTTTTACGCAATCCAATAGGTTCCAGCCTCTCTGGGTATTACGTTTTTGCTTTTTCTCCTCAGCTCCCGAAAACATAACAATGGAGAGCTTGTTTGAAAAAATGGAGCGGGATGGAAGATCGATGCCTCCTTTGCTAAGTGGTATAAATATGGATGAGTTTAATCCTATTTTTTTTTTTTTGAGCGAAAAACTGAGAAAGCGCTTGTGTACTTTCTAAAAAGGAACGTTTAGGAGAAGGATTGGAAGCACCTGAACTATGGTACATTGTTTTTGGGGCAAATTATACATTTTTTTTGCTTAGCCCGGACTTGTATGGGATCGACCACATTGCGGTCGTATGGGTTATGTTAGCGAGTAGTGCAGGGGAAAGGTGAGTTTCTCTAAATCTTTTCGTTTAGGGGAGATATTTACTCTAAGAAGCGAATAGCAGGTGGGGCCAGTGTTACGTGGAGTTGGCTGCTAGTTGTACTCAAGGCTTTTGGGAGAGTGACGTTAAGTCTTTGAGTTTTTTCGCATTTACTTTGACGTAAAAAGAGAAGGTTTAAATTCTGCCAATATTTCCAGCACCGCTGAGGTCCAGCTGTGCGGCAGGGAGCCACCAGGTACGGCTCCAGGCCAGAACCCGGTGCTGCAGTGCTGACCCCGGGGGTTTAAGTACGCTAACCTTACTCTAGGGCTAGTTCAGACACGCCGGTCTAGGATCCAGCATCAGGGTTAGGCCACTTCTTTTCTATGGAAACATTACAAAGGGATTTTTTGTGCGTTTTCTTGGGATGTGGTTAATTTCCTGTTTCCCGTCCTGTATTTCTTTTATGAGTGGAATCTAGTGGATCTAGAGCTTTAGAAAAGTCTTTTCTGATGAGAGCGGGAGACCGGTAATGATCGCGAGTCTTACTGTCGTTTATCACTGTCATTTTCCTCAAAAGCGGCTCCTTTGGTACATCGCTGGCTTCTTCTATGAGGAGCTGTGTGGTGGGCTGCGGTCGTGTTCCTGATGAACGTCTCCATCTCTCCGTTTTTATTTTAGGTTGGTATTAGTTTCTCTGGGCGGGCCTCCTCCATTTTTAACCCATCTTGTAGGGACAGAGAATTATCTGTTACTATATAAACTTTTTTTCCAGAGTTTTTGGTTAATGTGGAGGGGTTTAATGCTGTTGGCATTAGTGATTTATAGGCTGAGGAGAGGGGTTCACAGTCTAAAGTCAAATCCAATCTTGACTGTATTTCTTTTTCATCCACTGGTGCAGCAGAGCTCCAGTGATTAGTTGTATTCCGCTCTATTCCCTTCTACTTTCATCTTTGAAGAAAAGAAAAAGGAAAGAAAAAAAAAAAAGGAAGTTATAGTTCTAATAGGGGAGCTTTAAGGGACAGTCACGTCTATGACTCGGCAGCAGCCATTGGTCCCGTTTGGGAAGATAAGGGCCGGCTCGGTAGCCTTATGGTTGTAACGATGGCTTTTGTTCTTGGGGCCCCTGGATTTTATATATGTTACGTTTCACGCTCTGAATAATAAAATTTTGATTCATATCACTATCTTGTTTAGTGTTTTTTTTTTTTGGCTGCATTTTTAATGCAAATTAAAAGCTGCTTTTGCAGTAACAGCTGAAGGTACGAGATCTCAGAAATCCCAGCAAAAAAAAAAAAAAAAAGCAGGAAAAAACTCATAAAAAACAAGCAAGAGCAGCAAACCTGTTTTTTCTTTTTGCTTTTTTTTTGTCAGCAGCTTCTTTACTGCAAGAGAGCAATGCTGCAAGAATGCAACGTGTGTCTAGCCTTAAAGTGTGTTTTACTGTTAGGCCGGGGTCACACTTGCGAGTCAAACACAGCCTTAGTTATTCAAAGTTAATCCCAACATATATGTTATTGGTAAACCCACGTTTAAAAAAACACTACTGTATCAAACTTATAAAAAAAAAAAAACTGTCCAAAAATTATCCCTCTTTCTATCAGACTCTCCATTGTGTCATGTAAGCCAATTAAAACAACAGAAATTTCCTGCTGAGGACACACTGAGAATTCACCTGCAGAGGTCGGCAGTCACACCAACCTGACCGGCCATGCATTTCACAAATGATGCACACAGGGTTCTGGATTTGATGAGGCCATCAATTCTTGTGACGTTGACAGTGTGTAGTGAAAATATATCGTAGCACTACCGTGATGGTGCACAAGTAGGTTTCCCAACAGTGTATATAGAAATAGAAATAAACTTGGCACTCAACTTTTAGGCGATAATTCCAATTTTATTGCAGTCAAAGAACAGATAGAGACGTTTCGGTCCAACAAGGGCCTTCCTCAATCCAACTGCTTGTGGCAAGGAAATGTGTGAAGAAAGGCAGCTAGCCTTAGTGGAAGAGAGTCCCTCTTTTGGTTTAGTTAGTTTAGACACCGCATCAATGAGAGGAGACCTGCGCCCCTGCCTGACGTTCCATAAACCCTGACTAGGGTCACCGTTTATAGAAACTATACTATAACTAAACAAAGAGGGACTCTCTTCCTAGGGAAGCTGCCTTTCATTCACACTATTTCCTTGCCACAAGCAGTCGGATTGAGGAAGGCCTTGTTGGAACGAAACGTCTCTATCTGTTCGTTGACAGTGTGTAGCTCCCATAAAGTTTGGATGGAACTTTATAGTGTTCAGACCACAGAATTAAAGTCTAGAACTGATTCGTGTGTGATCACCTCGTCATCCATGTGAGTTTGAAATGAAAATGACACTAATGAAAAGAGAACCTGCATTCGGGCTTGTGAATATTGTATCTGAAGAAATGGTCAAAGATCGTCCATCACCAGGAGAATTAGCTTTTACTAACTGAAATTCTGTTAATCAGAAATCCTTGTGAAGTGACGCCTTCTCAAGATAATTGTTTAATATGGATTCACTATCTATTGAAGAATCTGGAAAAAATCCACCGTCTCCTATGCTACAAATATGGGAATATCAATAAAGAAGAAACCCTACCAAAGCCTTTGATGTTCCCAGTCCTGGCAGGGGTTCACGGTTCTACCATAAAAATTCTCCAAGTTGATGCCATCAACAACTTTCATTCCTCCCTCATTTTTCTTTACAAAGGTCCAACCTTTCCTCCCTAGCCTTCTTCGTTTTTTTCCTTACAAAGGTCCACCCTTTCCTCCCTATCCTTCTTCGTTTTTTTTCTTACAAAGGTCCACCCTTTCCTCCCTTTCCTTCTTCGTTTTTTCCTTCCATAGGTCCCCCTTTCCTCCCTTTTCATTCTTCGTTTTTTCCCTTACAAAGGTCCACCCTTTCCTCCCTATCCTTTTTTCGTTTTTTTCCTTACAAAGGTCCACCCTTTCCCTCCCTATCCTTCGTTTTTTCCTTACAAAGGTCCACCGTTTCCTCCCTTTCCTTCTTCACTTTTTCCTTACAAAGGTCACCGGTTCCTCCTTTCCTTCTTCGTTTTTTCCTTAGCAAGGTCCACCCTTTCCTCCCTTTTTTTCTTCGTTTTTCCCTTCATAGGTCCACCCACTCCTCCCTTTCTTTTTTCGTTTTTTTTTCCTTACAAAGGTCCACCCTTTCCTCCTTTTCCTTCTTTGATTTTTTCCTTACAAAGGTCCACCCTTTCCATCTTCGTTTTTTCCTTCAAAGGTCCACCCTTTCCTCCCTTTCCTTCTTCGTTTTTTTTTTCCCTTCAAAGGTCCACCTTTCCTCCCTGTCCCCCGCTTTTTCCTTACAAAGGTCCACCTTTCCTCCCTGTCCTTCGTTTTTTTCCTAAAAAAGGTCCACCCTTTCCTCCTTTCCTTCTTCGATTTTTCCTTACAAGGGTCCACCCTTTTCCTTCTTTGTTTTTTCCTTACATTGGTCACCCTTTCCTCCCTTTCCTTCTTCGCTTTTTCCTTACAAAGGTCCACCCTTTCATCTATCCTTCTTCGTTTTTTTCCTTACATAGGTCCACCCTCTCCTCCCTTTCCTTTTTGGTTTTTTTCCTTACAAAGGTCCACTCTTTCTCCTTTTCCTTCTTCGTTTTTCCTTACAAGGTCCACCTTCTCCTCCCTTTCCTTCTTCATTTTATCCTTACAAAGGTCCACCCTTCCTCCCTTTCCTTCTAATTTTTTTCCTTACAAAGGTCCACCCTTTCCTCCTTGTTCCTTCATTTTTTTCCTTACATAGGTCCACCCTCTCCTCCTTTCCTTCTTCACTTTTTCCTTACAAAGGTCCACCCTTACCTTTTTCATTTTTTTCCTTACAAAGGTCCACCCCTTTCCTCCCCTTTCCTTCTTCGATTTTTTCCTTACAAAGGTTCACCTTTCTTCTTCGTTTTTTCCTTACAAAGTCCACCCTTTCCCCTTTTTCCTTCTTTGTTTTTTTCCTTACAAAGGTCCACCCTCTCCCCTTTCCTTCTTCATTTTTTTCCTTACAAAGGTCCACCCTCTCCACCCTTTCCTTCTTCATTTTTTTCCTTACAAAGGTCCACCCTTTCCTCCCTGTCCCTTCGTTTTTTCTTACATGGTCCACCCTCTCCTCCTTTCTTCTTAGTTTTTCCTTTCAAAGGTCCACCCTTTCCTTCTTCATTTTTTTCCTTACAAAGGTCCCACCCTTTCCCCTCCCTTTTCCTTCTTCGCTTTTTCCTTACAAAGTGTCCACCCTTTCCTCCCTGTCCTTCTTCATTTTTTTCCTTACAAAGGTCCACCCTTTCCTCCCTATCGTTCTTCGATTTTTTCCTTACAAAGGTCCACCTTTACTCCCTATCCTACTTATTTTTTTTTCCTTGCAAAGGTCCATCCTTGCTTCCTTCATTTTTTCCTTACTAAGGTCCACCCTTTCCTTCCTTTCCATCTTCGTTTTTTTTCCTTACAAAAGGTCCACCCTTTCCTCCTTTCCTTCTCTTTTTTTCCTTACTAAGGTCACCCTTTCCTCCCTTTCCATCTTCGTTTTTTCCTTACAAAGATCCACCCTTTCCTCCCTTCCCGTCTTCGTTTTTTTCCTTACAAAGGTCCCCCTTTCCTCCCTTTCCTTCTTCGCTTTTCCTTACAAAGGTCCACTTTCCTCCCTTTCCTTCTTCGATTTTTTTCCTTACAAAGGTCCACCCTTTCCTCCCTTCCTTCTTCGCTTTATCCTTACAAAAGTCCACCCTTTCCTCCTTTCCCCTTCTTCGTTTTTTTCATTACAAAGGTCCACCTTTCCTTCTTCGTTTTTTTTTACAAAAGTCCACCTTTCCCCCTTTCCTTTCGTTTTTTTTCCTTACAAAGGTCCACCCTTTCCTCCCTTTCCTTCTTCGATTTTTTCCTTACAAAGGTCCACCCTTTCCTTCTTCGATTTTTTTCTTTACAAAGGTCCACCCTTTTCTCCCTTTCCTCCCTTCGTTTTTTCCTTACAAAGGTCCACCCTTTCCACCCTTTCCTCATTCGTTTTTTCCTACAAAGGTCCACCTTTCCTCCCTTCCGTCTTAGTTTTTTTCCTTACAAAAGTACACCCTTTCCTCCCTTTCCTTCTTCGCTTTTTCCTTACAAAGGTCCACCCTTTCCTCCTTTCCTTTTTCGTTTTTTTCCTTAACAAAGGTCCACCCTTTCCTCCTTTTTTTCTTCGTTTTATCCCTTACAAGGTCCACCATCCTCTCCTTTCCTTTTTCGTTTTTTTTTCATACAAAGGTCCACCCTTTCCTCCCTTTCCTTCTTCATTTTTTTCCTTCAAAGGTCCATCCTCTCCTCCCTTTCCTTCTTCGCTTTTTCCTTGCAAAGGTCCACCCTTTCCTCCCTTTTTTTCTTTGTTTTATCCCTTACATAGGTCCACCCTCTCCTCCTTTCCTTCTTCGCTTTTTCCTTACAAGGTCCACCCTTTCCTTTTTCATTTTTTTCCTTGCAAAGGTCCCACCCTTTTCTCCCTTTCCTTCTTCACATTTTCTAAATAATATTCAATATTACTTTAGATATATTGACGATTTATTACTAGTTTGGAAAGGAGATACTATTGCATTTCTCCCTTTATTGATTATCTCAATTCTAATTCAATTAATCTCACTTTCACTTATAGTTTTGACAAACCAAACTAATTTGTTTTTTGGACCTTTCTCTGGAAGGCATTCCTTTCAATATTATATATACTTCTACACATCGTAAAAAAACTGCCGGTAACACTATCTACACGGGGGATAGTTTTCCATCCTGCCCACACCATTAAATCTATCCCAGTGGGGGAACTACTTGGGCTAAACATAATTTCAGTGCTGAGTCTTCTTTCAAGCAGGAAAGTAAACCATTTGCAATAGATTAAGGAACACAATTACCCTGATTGGAGTTGAACCGAGCACTAAAGCTAGTAGATAAACAAATCGCGCACTGCTTATGGATATGGATGTTCGGTCCCCAAACTAAAACCCAAAACAAATGCCCTACCTGTCCTTACTTACAGTGCTTAATTTAAATCTATTTCTAACATTATTAAACGCAATATTGATATTTTGAGATGTGATCAAACAATGGACAAAATTGTAGAACAAGGCATCAAAATTGTCTCCAGAAGGCTCCCACTCTTGGCAATTTTTTGTCACCCAGTTTTTCCGTTCTAAAAATAAAAATAAATCTGGCAATGCCAATTGGTTATCACTCAAAGGTTTTTTCTGTGTGGACAATTTCCATGCAAGACTTGTTCTCACTCATCAAAAAACTGCTCGTTTTTCTAATTCTATCACAAAAAAAATTTTATATTAATAAATTTTTGAATGTAATGTGGATCATGTTGTTTATATTATTGAATGCAAAACATTGTCACTTAAAATATTGTGGTTCCACTATCAGGAGATTAAAAGATCGTATACGTGAACATTCTACGATATTGTGCATCTGCTACTCGCAATATATCTAATGGATCGAAACATTTCATTGCTGTCCACAATAGAGATACTTCCTTTTTTAATACTTTTGCAATTGAACATGTTCCAAGACCATCACGTGGAGGCAATCATAAAAGGCTTTTACGTGGCAGGAAAGCCTTGTGGATTCTTTGTTAATTCCAGGGTACCACGGGGTTTAAATTTAAGAAGAGAGTTCTTGTTATATTATTAATTGTTTTAATCTGTCTACTTGGTTTTTTCTTCTTTTCTCATTCTGTTCAGGTTGTATTATTAAGTGATTTATAATCTTTACACTGTTCTGTGTGCACATATACTTATCCTCTATGGCTAGAGACATACTGAAGTCTAAGAACACCTGTTCGAACGCGTTCAGTCTCTCACTAGCAACCTCTCTCCGGGTGTTCCGGTCGGGTATTTTTTTCATTGTTATTTGGATCTTGAATAAAGAATTTTGGATTTATCTTCTTGAGCTGGATCGTTTTGTTTCGAGGCATTCATTCTATCACGTCTTACAGGACCTGATCCGTGTCTCGAAGATTTATTGGTATTCAAAGGTGAGCTGGAATTTTCTCCTTGATATTGTTAGGTAATCCCCAACAAGGTACACAACGTTGCTTAAAAGGTGAAATACTTTGGGTAATACACAACCAGAGACACAACTTGGCCAAAAGTAAATACTGTACGTAATCCACAACAAGGTTTGAAAATGTATACTGTGGGTACACAAGGTAAATGACTTCAGGTAAAAGAGCAATTTTTCAAACTCTGTCTCCTGCCAGTCTAATCTTCCTTCAGGGGACATAAAGTATTCTGCAAATTTGTCCCTCATTCAGGAAACATCACAGAACTCTCTATTGGTAACGTTCTGGTAATCATGCAAGGTGGTTTCTTCAGAGTTTTCGTCAATGGAAATCGGTTCCTTGCAGAAAACAAAATTGTGCAGGACCACACAAGCTTTGATAACCTCGTCCACAGTTTCAGTTTTTAGGTTGATTGCAGTCAATAGAAACACGCCATTTGGCTGTCAGAATACCAAAAGCGCACTCCACCATTCTTCTGGCTCTTGTGAGGCGATATTGAAAATTCTTTTTGTTGGTGTCAATCCTCTGCTGGAGTATGGTTTCAGCAGGTGTTCTGACAGCTGGAAGGCTTCATCCCCTACACAAACAAAAGGCATAGGTGGGCCAGATGTTTGAGGCAGCGGTCTAGGGGGTGGGAACTGAAGATGTTTCCATAGAGCTGATGGCCCATTGAAGACTTGTAAGTCATTGGAGCGGCCATAGGCCCAATATCTGCAGCAATAAATTTGCCAGCGATGGCCATGAGGACATGGAAAAATATTTTTTGTAATTAAAATATTGGGATCCAAATCCTGCTGGCTTGACAATCGGATATGTTTCCGTCCACAACGCCCAGGCAATTAGGAAGCTGACATATTTGTAGAAACTTGTCAGCAATTTCAAGCCAACTCTCTGATGTGGGCTGTGGAAGAATTCCTCAACTAAAGAGTCCCACAATGTACGGCATGTGTGCTTTACAATTCCAGAGATGGTGGAAATCCCAAGTCTGTACTGGAAATGGAGTGAGGAAAGAGATTCTCCAGTTGCCAGAAATCTGTGAATAAAAAAAAAAAAAATTAGTTTCAAATCACAGCATTACAGACCAGACCTCAGCTATAACAATTGGAGATACTATAAAAATATATTTATGGCCATATAAAAACTACCAGCAACAACATTCCAGGACAAGTGTGCTCTCAAGCAAGCAGATCAAATAAATATAGCTTTCCGAAGAGTCACCATCAGACGCTCCGCCGGTGAAATGGAGATGCGGCAATATGTGTCACATCTTCTTATGAGGTCTCCAATTCGCTCCCCCAAAAAAATCAAAGTTCTCCATTTTCATCGAACATATGCAAAAAATTTCTGAGGGTTTCCTCGCTGCTCCATGTAGAGTGTAGAAAACACCCACGCGTCATTCTCTGGGCTGTGATGGGGTGGATCCAAAAACGTCATCATTGGCGCTGATGCATGTGAGCCGCACACGGTACCAGGGCTTATGGGGTACTCGGCACCGAGCCCGTTAACTTCAATGGGGAATAGGTCACGGGTAGCGCAGCTCGGTCCGTTGCCCTGGGCGCTCATACAAAGGGGGATAATATTTACAGGGGATTGTAGTAATTGTTCGTGACGCCACCTGTGGTTTCTGATCAGGGTGACCAGCACTGCAGGGTGAATCCTCTGAGGGGTTGTTATTGGACAGCAAGATGTTAAGTCCCCCACAGGCGAGACTGGATCCCTCAGGGTAAATGGCGGTGCAGGGTGCAGGCAATAAGGCAGACACACACAAGTCAGTCTCTTTCCATACCTTTACTGGTGGTATTTGCAGGTATCTCCCGGGAAGCTGCTCAGGGTGGAGGATGCACATCCAGGTAATCACTGAGTAGGTTTAAGGCCTCTTACTTCTTTATGTGTGAGTTTCCAACCTGCATAAAGCTAAGTTCAACTCTGTGTGTAACAGCTACGCCCGGCCGACATTGTGGTGGAGCCTTCTTTTGGCAAGAACTAAGTCTATGGCTGATCAAGCCCGACTCCTGTTCTCCCTGACCCCGGTTACGTATCAGCACAAATAGGGCCCCTCTGCGACCTGAAGTCCAGCAGGGATTCCGATTTTCTCCCACTAGCCGTGAAGGTTCTAGCAAGCTTCGGTCCCGGTGTCGGTTGTGCAGAGTGGAGGCAGCTAACGTTGCTATACCACCTCGGTCACTCCTTCCTTTTTGTCACCACTCGCCGTCGCCCTACTCACACCCTTAACATAAGCACGGGTAACAGTAGGTGTAGTCGTCAGCTTCCTTCCTTCCACAGCTCACTGACCGTTTCTCAGTCGCTCGATGTTATGATCACTGTAGTCCCTTCCTTCCTTCCTTTCCTTCATAGACTCTGTCCAGAGCAGCTCTCAGGACCTTCCGTCAGACTGAATTCACGCTCGCTCCGAGAGTCACTTTCCACATTCATTGGGAACTAACAGTCAGACTGTTCTGAGATAACAGTTTGCCTTCTTTCCTCTGTCTCATCTGACAGGAATCACCACACGTCTGAACTCGCACAGCTCAGACCAAGCTCTGACAGAAAAGCCCTCTGGCTGGAATCTCTAAGCTCTGACAGGAATCCTCTCACTCGGGTGTTCTGAGGAGATCTGATCTGTCTGAGGTACAACCAACAACTCAAATGGCTGTCTGGCTAGAATGCCTACTGCTGCGTTTCTCCACACCCCTATATACATGAATCTAAGGGGCTCCCTCTGGTGGAACTATAGGGAAGTGTGAGTGTGAATGAATACAGTTTTCGTAATTACCTTTCTGTGCATACTCCAGGGAACATGTGTACCAAGCGCAGCTGGGCCACACACATGATGCGCTGCTGTCTCTTTCTCTCCTTCTCCAGAACAATCGCTTTCAGACGATTCGCCTCCACTGTGAAATCCACCAAATTCTTCAGAATGTTTCCTATCACAACGTCCAACTTCACCAGCCACTTGCTCTTCTCTCCAACCGGCACTTGCTCCTCTACAACCTGTCAAAGATGGGCTGTAGGAACAGTGTATATATAGGTTTTCAGTAGCCAATCACGTTTGGAAGCCACCAAGGGGCGTTTTTAAAAACCGGATCTACCGTAATCCGTCGAAAAAACGGTTTTTAAAAAAACAGATGAAATGGGTCCGGTTTTTTGTCGGATCCGCTAGACGGATCTGGCCAAAAAACCGGATCCGTCTCATCTGTTTTTACATAATATTAGATGGATCCGGCGCTCCGGCGCGATGCTGATCGCGCCTGACGGCAAAAAACGGATGTTTGAAAGTAGCCTAAGAAAGCTGTGCCTGCGCTACAGCAGCAAGTCACAGACAACAACACCCATTCCCTGAAAAATTATATGTCTGCCAGGGTGCATTTCAAAACTGACACCAGGACAAGCAAGCATTGACAGGAGAGTTACACGTCGATGACTAGGCACTGGGGGACGTTGGTGGCTGTGGGGCAGTCGAGGAAGGGTCTACTGCACAAGTTTTGCAATCCACAAAGCTTGCAGAACACTTGGGGATGTCTAAAAAAATCACTAAACACCATACAGTGAATAACTAAACTATTAGACAACAGGGAATGCAGAACTAAACTACTAAACATCTAGGGTTGTAGAACGAAACCACTACACACCATAGGATGGATAACTAAACTGAGAGACAACATGGGCTGGAGATCTAAATTAATAAACAGCTATGATTGAAGAACAAAACAAATACACACCAAATATGGAGAACTAAACTAATAGACAACAAGGGTTAGAGACCTAAACTACTAAACAGCTTGGGTTGGAGAACTAAATTAGTAGAAAACAGGGTATGGAGACGTAAAGGACTAGGCACAAAGGTATTACTAGTAGTGATGAGTGAACGTGCCCGGTAATGCTTGTTTCTCGCCCGAGCATCACTGTACTCGACGAGCAGCGAGCATTTCTGTATTTCCTCGGCGGGAGTACTGGTGCACGACCTGCAATTTTGGCACTCTTTAGAGCACCAATCAACATGCAGGGATTGTCTGCCACACAATGAAATGCCGCAGCCACCTTTGTTGTGGCATTGCAGTGATTGGCTGGCCGCACAGCGTCATCAGCGGTATAAGAGACCTGGTGCCGCCATGCTTGTCACAGTCTGCTCCGGAATTAGCGAGTGTAGGGAGAGCTGCTGCTGAGATAGGGTCAGATTTGGGGATCTAGAAGGTAGTGTAGGTCCAACATCAAAGAAGACACAAATCCAGCTTAATCCACAGTCCTTCTAAGGACTAATTACGGCGTATATAGAGTGCAGTGCTAGGTAGGCAGGGAGTGTATGTGCGTATATACATATCAGCGCGAGGCCTGCAGGCACTCTATGTGGGTATATAGATCTCAGTAGCAGACAGACACGCATTCGATGTGGCATCCTTAATTGCATGCATAAAGAGGGTCCATTACATTACTGTCTGCTGCTGCCTATAAGCTATATTGACGGTAACTACACAGCCCTAGGTCTCGGTTGGCAGCAAACTTTTTTGGCATTTTAATCCTGATTATTTTTTTTCTAAACCAATCCAGAACCCCTTTTTTTTGTCTAATTTCTTGTTGACACTGCAGAATACAGGCAGATCCTTTTCATAGTACAGTGAGAAAATACAGCTATTATAAAGGGGTTTACCTGTCCCAGGCCTGATATCTGTGTGCGCCTAAAAATCTGCCATTTTTTGTGGTACTGTAGAATTTTTTTTAGAGTACCTTAAAAAATGTTTTCACACCATTTTTGCTACCCCAAAAAAATATTTATCAGCCCATAAAATATTTTGATACAGGGCAGATATATTACACTGAGTTTTGTCTGCCACACAGATTGCATATAATTGCGCAAAAAAATTGGCCATTTCAGGCCTCGAAAGAATTTTTTTTGTTGTCACTCATAGCCTACTTATTGACACATTTTTGCTGGCCAAAAAAAAATACAGGGCAGATATTTGAAATTGGGCTCTCTTTGTCAGACACCTGATCTATCAGTGTGCTAAAAATTGTGGCATTTCAGGCCTACATTCCCCTTTTTGCTATGTGTTACCCTATTTTTATACAGTATTTTTGGGTAAAAAAAAAAAAATTCAGCCCACATATGGACCAGTGTGTTATCTGT
The DNA here is from genome assembly GCA_033576555.1 of Oophaga sylvatica. Taxonomy (NCBI): domain Eukaryota; kingdom Metazoa; phylum Chordata; class Amphibia; order Anura; family Dendrobatidae; genus Oophaga; species Oophaga sylvatica. Next base: position 53,253 of record JARQOD010001106.1, on the reverse strand, counting down.
GTCAGACACCTATCTATCTGTGTGCTAAAAATTGTGGCATTTCAGGGCTACATTACACTGGATTTGCTGTGTCTTACCCTATTTGTATACAGTCTTTTGGGGTAAAAAAAAATTAATCCAGCCCACATATTGACCAGTGTGTTATCTGTGTCACACGTCTATCTCTCTGTGTGCTAAAAATTGGGCCATTTCAGGGCTACACTACACAGTTTTTTCTTGGTCTTACCACAGTTATTGACACCAGTTTGTTAAACAAATAAAGTACATTCCAGATATTATAAAGTGCATTTTTCCCGCACACGGATCACATCTAAGTTTGCTCCCAATTCAGCCTTTTTTATTGAAGGTGGAAAATATTGTACTCCATTTAAAATGGGAAAGGCGCGTGGCAAGGGACGAGGAAGTGGATGTGATGGTGATGTGATGGTGATAGTGCATGCAGAGGCAGAGGCCGTGGGCAAGCTGCAACACCCACAACACCCACATCTTCTCGCAACAGATTCCTGTCAGAATTCATAGGGACGGCAGAACAGCACTCTTGACACCAGAGCAGTGTGAAAAGGTAGTTGTTGGGATGGTGGATAATGCTTCCATTCTCTTGGCCACATTCACCAGCACCCTGTCTTCCACACGGTCAAATCTGAGTAGCCGTGACTCTGGACCGCATATTCCTCATTCTGATCCTCCTTCCTCCTCCCATGCTGTAACATGCATCTTTGCTGGACGGACGGACAGGTGGATGGACGGGCAGACGGCGGAGAGACGGACGGACGGGCGGTCCCCTAAGCACACCAGGCACCATCACAGCTGCAACCTCTGAGACCGTGGTAGTTACACCCCTGCTAGTGACTGAAAATGATACTCTTAAAGCATCAATAGAGCACCAGAAAGAGTTACTGGCTCAAAAGAGTAAATTAATATGTAAAGTTCTGACAGCTAAAAAGCAGGATTTCAGCAAATCTCCACAATTCAAGATGAAAGACTTAAAACTGGAAAATACACTAGCTGAGCTAGAAAAGAATACAGAGGAGCAAGAGCAACAGAAACATATTGTGTACTGGAAAATCATAAAAAACATTCCAAGTGTGGTGACATTGCAAGAAAAGTGCAATTTCACAATTTGTTTTTTTATATTATTTTATAGCCATGTGCACTAACTACTAAAACTGAGCTGCCATTATGATTCTCCAGGTCAATACGAGTTCATAGACACCAAATCTGTTTTGGTTCTTTTCTATTTAAAATCAAACTTTGCTAAAAAAAAAGTGTCATTTTCCGAGACCTATAGCGTCTTCATTTTTCGTGATTTGGGGCTGAGTGAGGGCTCATTTTCTGCGCACTGAGCTGATGTTTTTACTGGTACTATATTGGTGTGTATACGATCTTTTGATCGCCCATTATGGCATTTTATTGCAATGTAGTGGCAACCAAAAATAAACATAATTCTGGTGTTTTGAATTTTTATTCTCGTTACACCGTTTACTAATAGAGTTTATTCTTTTTTCATATAAATAGATCAGCCGATGTTTGATTTTTTATTGTTTTATTTTGAATGGGGATAAATGTGGGTGGTTTGAACTTTTATATTTCTTTATTTTTTAAATATTTTTAAAAACACTTTTTTTACTTTTTGCATGCTTCAATAATCTCCATGGGAGACTAGAAGCTGCAGTTGTCCGATCGGCTCTGCTACATACTGGCCATGATCAGATCACCTGTATGTAGCAGAATTGCTCACTTGCTACCACCAGGCGGCGCTCATAGAACCCTGGATATGACAACCATAGATTTTGTGAGCATGTTGGAAATGACTTCTGAGTTAGGGCTCCCTCTGGTGGTTGCTGAGGGTATTGAACCAGTGTTGAATAATAGAAGTCCATCACCTGCAAGCGATGACTGCCAATCAGGAGAGACAGACTGGGCTGATATAAGTGAGCTGCCTTCCCATGATCCTCGCCGGCGACCAATTTTTTGTTCCCTTGTTCATTTGGAAGTTAACTTGTGTCTTGACTTCGTCTGCTACTTTCAGATAAGTTATTTGTTGCTTGTTTCTATCGTGTTTGCTATTTCCATTTTTTGCCTGCACTTTTGTGGGAGGTTAGCCGGGTTCCCCTCCAGGGGTCTGTACTACTCTCTGTTTTTCAGTAGCCACTGTTTATTTGTTCCATTGCTCTGTCCCTGCTATTTGAGTGGCTGCGGGTTAGCTGCTTGGTCACACCAGAGATCTGATTTAGCTGGTGGCAAGATCGTGTGGTCTCAGCATTTTTTGAAATCAGAAGTGTTGGAATTTTTCTAGGGTTTTTCTGGGTTGCAGATAGTATTCTGTCCTGTCCTGTCCTATCTAGGCAGTATTTGGCCCCAGCGTTTGCTCACTCTATTTTCTGCCTGCGTTTGTATTTCTTCTTGTCTAACCACCATTATATGTTTGGGGGCTACCTATTCCTTTGAGGCTCTACTCCGGGGCAGTTAGCGTTCCTGTTTCTATCTTCAGGTGTTGCAAATCTCTCCGGCTGTGCCGAGGCGTCTAGTTCACTGTAGGTACGTCCCACGGCTGCTTTTAGTTGTGCGGTTAGCTTAGAGATCTGCAACCCATTAGTTCCCAACATCTCTGGGTGTTCGGCTGCCTTGGCTGTTTTTTGCTCCTGTCCTCCTCAACTACCAATTCATAACAGAATCACCGGCCTGACTGTAAATTCTATGGTACTCAGTAGAGGGAAAAAATAGCACACAAAAAAAGTAGTCAGAATTTTTTATTTTGTGTGTGTATTTTTCCTCTTTATCTCTGGGGGCTGTAGGACGAGTTTTTCTGCAATGGAAATCAAGCACTTGTCCGATCGTATGGAGCAGCTTGCTGCTGAAGTTCGGAGCGTTGCAATTTATCTCACTCGTTTGCATGCTGATTTTTTGGGGATCGGTCTAAATTTTTGAATTTTAAAAATAACTGTAAGTTGTTTTTTGCCCTGAAACCTAAGTCCTCGGGGAACGCAGCACAGCAGGTTCAAATTGTCATTTCCCTGTTGCGCGGTGACCCTCAGGATTGGGCTTTTTCCCTGACACCTGGGGATCCTGTTTGGACTGATGTTGATGTGTTTTTCAGGCTCTGGGGTTGTTGTACGATGAATCTAATGTTACTGATCAAGCTGAGAAAACCTTGTTGGCATAGAATCAGGGTCAGGAAGCCGCAGAGCTATATTGTCAGAAGTCCCGAATGTGGGCAGTCCTTACTAAATGGAATGATGATGCCCTGGCAGCTCTTTTTCGGAAGGGTTTGGCAGAAACCATAAAGGACGTTATGGTGGGATTTCCTGTTCCCTCTGGTCTCGATGACTCTATGTCATTGGCTATTCAAATTGATAGACATTTACGTGAGCGTAGAAATATGTGAGAGGTGGTGATGCCTTGCGAGCCAGCCCCTGAGCCCATGCAGTCTGATGGAGTGGTTTCTGGGGCTCAGCTTCGAGAGTTTCGAAAGCGCAATAAGTTGTGCTTCTATTGTGGAGACGCTTCTCATACTATTTCTATCTGCCCTAAGCAAGGAAGACGTTTTGCGCGCTCGGTTGTTTTGGGTAATGTTCAGACTAAATTTCTTTTGACTGTTACCTTGATTTGCTCCATGTCCACATTTTCGGCTCAGGCTTTTGTTGATTCAGGAGTAGCTATTAACCTGATGGATTTTGATTTTGCCAAACGTTGTGGTTTTCCCATGGTACCCCTGCAGAGGTCTATTCCTTTGCTGGGTATTGATTCTACCCCTTTGGCGGAGAATAAACCCGTTTTCAACCCAGGTGATAATGCGGGTTTACCCGGACCATCAAGAGAATTGTAAATTTTTGGTGTTACATAATTTACATGACATTATTGTACTGGGTTTTCCTTGGTTGCAGACCCATAATCCTGTTTTGGATTGGAAGTTGGGGTTGTCAATGTGTTCGTAATGACACTCCTGTTTTTTCTACCTCTCCCCAGTCTCAAGATGTCCCTGACTATTTGGCTGATTTTTCTGATGTGTTTAGTGAGAGTAAGTCTGCGTCCTTACCTCCTCATAGGAGTTATGATTGCGCGATTGAGTTGGTACCTGGTTGTAAATTTCCCAAGGGACAGCTCTTCAATTTATCGGTACCCGAGCATGATGCTATGCGATCTTATATCAAAGAGTCTTTGAAGAAGGGTCATATCAGACCATCCTCTTCACCCTTGGGTGTCCGGCTTTTTCTTTGTGGCCAAAAAGAATGGTTCATTGAGGCCACGTATTGACTATCGTCTCCTTAATAAGATCACTGTTAAATATAAGTATCCTTTACCCCTGATTTCTGATTCATTTTCCAGAGTGAAAGGTGCCAGTTGGTTTACCAAGCTTGACCTTAGGGGGAGTATAATCTTATTCGCATCAAGCACGGAGATGAAAGGAAGACGGCATTTAATACCCCTGAGGGGCATTTTGAGTACCTAGTGATGCCTTTTGGGCTCACTAATGCCCCTTCCATCTTCCAGTCTTTTGTGAATGATATTTTCCGGGATTTGAAGGATAAGTTTCTGATAATTTATTTGGATGATATTTTGATATTTTCCAATGACTGGGAATCTCATGCGGAACATGTTCGGATGGTATGCCGGATTTTGAGAGAGAATGCTTTGTATGTTAAGGGATCAAAATGTCTCTTTGGTGTACAGAAAGTTTCGTTTTTGGCATTCATTTTGTCTCCGTGTGCTATTGAAATGGACCCGGTCAAGGTTCAGGCTATTTGTGATTGGGTTCAACCCACTTCATTGAAGGCTCTTCAGAGATTTTTGGGTTTTGCTAATTTTTACAGTAAATTTATAAGTAATTTCTCTGGTATTGTGAAACCACTGACTGATTTGACCAAAAAGGGTTCTGATGTGATGAATTGGTCTCCTGAGGCAGTTTCTGCGTTTGAGGAGCTCAAGCGGAGATTCACTTCTGCTCCTGTTCTACGGCAACCTGATGTTTCTCTACCATTTCAGGTGGAGATAGATGCTTCTGAGATTGGTGCAGGAGCCGTTTTGTCCCAAAGGGATCCTGTAACCTCTAAGATTAACCCTTGTGCCTTCTTCTCCAGAAAGTTTTCCCCAGCTGAACGTAATTATGATGTGGGGAATCGGGAATTATTGGCTATGAAGTGGGCATTCGAAGAGTGGAGACATGGGTTGGAGGGAGCCAAACATCAAGTTGTGGTCCTCACTGACCACAAAAACTTGATCTATCTCAAATTAGCCAAGCGATTGAATCCCAGACAGGCCAGGTGGGCCTTGTTTTTCAAACGTTTTAACTTTGTGGTCTCCTTCCTCCCGGGTACTAAGAATGTTAAGGTGGATGCCCTCTCTTGGAGTTTCCTTGCGGATTCTATTGATGTGACTGAGCCTACGGCCATTCTGAAGGAGGGTGTCATTCTTTCCGCTATCTCACCCAATTTGAGACTGGCCTGTTGTGAATGGACTTGAAATGAGTTCTGAGCAGAGGCTCCCTCTGGTGGTTACAAGCGGTACTGGACTGTCCAGTGAAGATTGTGAGGATTGGGAATCAGGTGTTACTGACTGGTCTTATTTAAGGGAGTCGCCTTCCCATCAGGGTTGCCGGTGAGCAATTGTTCTGGTCTCAATCCTTGATTCCTGTTTCCTTAGTAGCCTGCTGTGTCGTGTCTGCATCTCCTGCTAACAGATAAGACATTTTCTTCTTTTTGTTTTTGTGCTTTATTTTTGCATTTTGTCCTGCACTTCTGTGGGGGCCTTCAGGGTCCCCTCCGGGGGCTTTTGCCCTCTCAGTTTAGTTCAGCCACTGATGTTTTGTACATTTGCTTTTTCCAGTTTTTTCAGTGGCTGCTGTTTTGATTTTGTTACACCAGAGAACTAATTTAGGTGGTAGAGGTCGTGTGATCTCAGGTGTTTTTGAAATTAGTAGAGTTGGTGCTTTTCAGGGTTTTTTGGGATTGCAGTAAGTGCCCTTCCTATCCTTTTCTATTTTGATAGTTTGGGCCCCAACGTTTGCTCATACTATTTTCTGTTTGTGTCAGTATTTCTTCTTGTCTAACCGCCATTACATGTTTGGGGGCTTTCTATGTTCTTTGGGGATCTGCTCCGGGGCAGATAGCTTTCATCTTTCTATCTTTAGGTATAGTTAGTTTCTCAGGCTGTGACGAGGCGTCTAGGACCAACGTAGGAACGCTCCACGGCTGCCTCTAGTTGTGGTGGTTAGTCAGGGTACTGCAATCTCATAGATTCCAACTGCTCTGGTGTATTGCCTTTTTTACCTGCACTCCTCAGCTACCAAATCATAACACTGGCCCTAGAGCAATTTCAGGGGGATAAACCTGAACGTTGCCCTGTGGGGAAATTGTATGTCCCAGACCAATGGAGAGAAAAAGTTATGTCTGAAGGTCATTGCTCTGCGTTGGCTGGTCATCCCGGTATTTTTGGTACTAGAGATTTGGTGAGTCAGTCCTTTTGGTGGCCTACTTTATCTTGTGATGTCAGTAACTTTGTGCAGTCCTGTGGGACTTGTTCTCGGTCCAAACATTGCTCTCGCTCTAGTGGATTTTTAATGCCAAACTACAAGCAATAACCCCTGCGCTTCCAACAGGGAGCAGAGAAAGATAATTAGATCTAAATCCCACTTATATAGTGGCACAAGTGTAAGCTACTAAAATAGTAAGCCTTATGAAGAAGATGGTGACTTACTTGGCTCCTATGTGCTGTGACTGGCGTTCAGATGTGAGAACATGATGGGACTTGTGCATAAGCTCGAATTACGTGGGTGGTCCGGTTTGAGGGTTAGGAGATCCTGCAAGGGAGCGTCCTCCCTGAGAAGCAGGAAAACTCCTGAGCTGCCACGCAGCTGGAGTGAAGAGATACGGCTACCTCCGTCCGAGAGGCGCCGTTTGGAGAAAGCAGGAGGGACGAGGAGGGAGAGTGGGGAGCGGGTGACGTCACCGCAGTATGGGAGCTGAGATGGGTCAAGATAGTCATTGCCATTGCCTGTGCCCAAGAGGCCATGGACCCATATCTCTATGGATTTTGTTTCCGACCTCCCTGTCTCTCAGAGAATGACCTTTATCTGGGAGATCTGTGATAGGTTTTACAAGATGATACATCTTGTGCCACTGCCGAAGTTGCCATCCTCTTCCGAGTTGGTGCCCTTGTTTTTTCAGCAGGTGGTTCGGTTGCACGGCATTCCAGAAAGCATTGTGTCTGACAGAGGAGTCCAATTTGTTTACAGATTTTGGAGAACATTTTGTTCTAAACTGGGAGTTCAGCTTTCTTTCTCCTCTGCGTTTCACCCTCAGACCAATGGGCAGACTGAGAGAACAAACCAGACCTTGGAGACTTATTTGAGATGTTTTGTGTCTGCTGATCAGGATGACTGGGTCTCTTTTTTGCCTTTGGCTGAATTTGCTCTGAATAAGTGGGCTAGTTCTGCCACCTTGATGTCTCCTTTTTTCTGCAATTTCGGGTTTCATCCTCGGTTTTCTTCGGGGCAGGTGAAGGCTTCTGTCTGTCCGGGTGTTGACTTTATGGTGGAGAGAATGCAGCAGATTTGGGCTCAAGTAGTGAATAAATTGTCTTTCTCTCAGGAGAGGGCCCAGCGGTTTGCCAACCGGCATAGGACTGATGGTCCTAGGTTTAAAGTGGATGACTTGGCTTGGTTGTCCTCAAAGAATATCCCTATGAAGGTTGCATCTCCAAAGTGTAAGCCAAGGCTTATTGGACCTTATAGGATTTTGGAAGTCCTTAATCCAGTTTCTTTTCGCTTGGCGCTTCCAGGGACGTTTAAGATTCATAACGTCTTCCACAAATCTTTATTGAAATGGTTTGTCGAGCCAGTGGTTCCTATGGCTGTGCCTCCTGAGCCTGTTTTGGTTGAGGGCATTCTGGAATATGAAGTGTAGAAGATATTGGATTCTCGTCTGGCTAGGCGGAAACTCCAGCACTTGGTTAAGTGGAAAGGTTATGGTCAGGAGGACAATTCTTGGGTGTTTGCTTCTGACATCCATGCGGAGAAATTGGTTCACACCTTTCACCGGGCTCACCCTGATCGGCCTGGTGGCGCCGGTGAGGGTTCAGTGATCCCTCCTCAAGGGGGGTACTGTTGTGAGCATGTTGGAAATTACTTCTGAGTTGGGGCTCCCTCTGGTGGTTGCTGAGGGTATTGAACCAGTGTTGAATAATAGAAGTCCATCACCTGCGAGCGATGACTGCCAATCAGGAGAGACGGACTGGGCTGATATAAGTGAGCTGCATTCCCATGATCCTCACCGGTGATCAATTGCTGTATCCTGGTTCATTTGGAAGTCAGCTTGTGTCTTGCCTTTGTCTGCTACTTTCAGATAAGTTATTTGCTGCTTGTTTCTATCATGTTTGCTATTTCCATTTTTTGCCTGCACTTTTGTGGGAGGTTAGCCGGGTTCCCCTCCAGGGGCCTGTGCTACTCTGTTTTTCAGTAGCCACTGTTTATTTGTTCCATTGCTCTGTCCCTGCTATTTGAGTGGCTGCGGGTTAGCTGATTGGTCACACCAGAGATCTGATTTAGCGGGTGACGAGATCGTGTGGTCTCAGCATTTTTTGAAATCAGAAGTGTTGGAAATTTTCTAGGGTTTTTCTGGGTTGCAGATAGTATTCTGTCCTGTCCTGTCCTATCTAGGCAGTATTTGGCCCCAGCGTTTGCTCACTCTATTTTCTGCCTGTGTTTGTGTTTCTTCTTGTCTAACCGCCATTATATGTTTGGGGGCTACCTATTCCTTTGGGGCTCTACTCCGGGGCAGTTAGCTTTCCTGTTTCTATCTTCAGGTGTAGCAAATCTCTCCGGATGTGCCGAGGCGTCTAGGTCACCGTAGGTACGTCCCACAGCTGCATCTAGTTGTGCGGTTAGCTTAGGGATCTGCAATCCATTAGTTCCCAACCTCTCTGGGTGTTCGGCTGCCTTGGCTGTTTTTTGCTCCTGTCCTCCTCAGCTACCAAATCATAACACATAGAGGTCTGCTGGAGACCTCTGGTTTTCATGCCAGCCCATCGGTAACCTGCGATCAAGTGACGCACTATGAACGGGATTCCCAGCGCGCTTACTGTAAGCGCGAGTTAAATGCCGCTGTCAGAGAATGCCAGCAGCAGTTAATAGGTTAACAGCCGCAGGTGGATCGCGATTCCACCTACGTCTGTTAGAGTCACATGTCAGCTGTTCAAAACAAGATGTGGGCTAAGCGTCTGGAGCCCACATCAAAGGGAAGAATTCTGACGTAGGCGTACTATTATGCCTAATGTCGAAAAGGGATTAAAATGAACCTGTCATTAGATTTTGGTCAGTAATCTACAGACACTGTCAGGTTGGCGCTGTTACACTGATTAAAATTCTACCTTGTTTAATTAAATCCATCATGTGGTTGTTGTTTAATCTGTATTCCTAGTTATCAATTAATGAGATTTTCATGCTTCTGGGCACTCCTGTGGTGGGACAGGGCATGGGGATTATGTGATGCTCTGTTCACATATGCATCATTATGGGTTTATGACAGGTCAGGTCACTGATCATTCTATTACCTGCCTCCCATTTTACATAATGCATAAAAATTGAAAGCTTAGAAATGTTTTTTTACATCCAACAAAATGGTGCATGCGTTATTTTGCTACAGCCAAATCTTTTTTCCCTCCAGCAAAATTGTGGCGGCGCATGCGCAGTAGCATCTATCGCTTGGCCCCACCACTGAGTGGCAACTTGCTGACAATGCATAATGTACACATGAAGATTGAAATCAGTGGTGTGGGCTGCGGTATACACATTTCAACATTCTGACCATCGCTACACTTACAGCACAGAAAACAGGGATTCTATCAAAACTACACTAAGCAGGCCAGTAAGTGATGCATCGCTGGAATGAGGCTCTCTGCTTCTGTATCAGGATCCTCTCAGACTACACAGCAAACACTTAATTTACAGGACCAGCAGTCCGGTCAGACATTCATCAATTGTAAATTTATTGACATCATTTATTATGTTATACGAGATCCCTCCCTTTCATTATCTGAGCATCCGACTATAAGATCTGTTATTATCCTTTGGAAAAAAAACTATATAAAAACTCTATAAACTGTCTTTGAATAATATGTCTGTTTATCCTTTGGAAATAATATCCATTACTATGTTTTACAAAATGTTTCCTAATTTTTTAATCAATAAATGGATGAAGTTAGAGATTAAAAACTGCTCATTCCATCTTCTAGAAGAAAAAGGAGACACAATTATTAACTTTCAAGCACTAAAGATATTTTATGGTCTTACAGATAATAAACTACCGTATATACTGGTGTATAAGCCGAGATTTTCAGCCCATTTTTTAGGGCTGAAAGTCCCCCTCTTGGTTTATACGCGGGTCATATACGGGGGTCAGCGGGGGAGGGGGAGCGGGGGTGTCGGATCATACTCACCCCTCTGCCGGCGCGGTCTCTGCGGCCCTCCTGCTTCTTCCACGATCTCCGGCTCCTTCCTGCAGCGGTCACATGGCACCGCTCATTAAAGTCATGAATATGCACATATTTATGACTTTAATGAGCGGTACCATGTGACCGTTGTAGGAAGGAAGTGCTGCGGAGACCGCCGGGAGAAGAGGAGAGGCTGCAGAGACGCGCCGACGGAGGGGTGAGTATAGTGATATTTACCTGTCCCTCGGTCCACCGCTGCGCTGCTCCTCGGTCTGACTCCTCTGGCTGTGAATGATCAGGCAGAGGGCACGATGACGTCATTAGTGCGCGCCGCGCCCCCTGCCAGATCATTCACAGCCAGAGGAGTCAGACCGAGGGAGCAGCGCAGCGGTGCAGCGAGGACAGGTAAATATCTCAGGTGCTGGGGTCCTGAGCGAGCGGTGACACCGGCACCTGTCCCCCATAGCGCGACAGTGTCACCGCCTGCTCAGGACACCGGCACCTGGCCCCCAGCGACGAGAGGTGAGTATGTCCTTTTTTCTTTTTTTTTTTTTTTTGCAGCAGCATATGGGGCATAATTGTGCAGCATATGGGGGCATAAGCTGTGGAACATATGGGGGCATAATCTGGAACATATGGGGGCATAATCTGGAGCATATGGGGCATAATCTGTGGAACATATGGGGGCATAATCTGGAGCATCTGGGGGCATAAGCTGTGGAACATATGGGGGCATAATCTGTGGATCATACGGGGGCATAATCTGTGGAATATATGGGGGCATAATCTGGTGCATATGGGGGCATAATCTGTGGAACATATGGGGGCATAATCTGGAGCATATGGGGGCATAATCTGTGGATCATACGTGGGCATAATCTGTGGAATATATGGGGGCATAATCTGTGGAACATATGGGGGCATAATCTGGAGCATATGGGGGCATAATCTGTGGATCATATGGGGGCATAATCTGTGGAATATATGGGGGCATAATCTGGAGCATATTGGGCATAATCTGGAGCATTTGGGGGCATAATCTGGAGCATATGGGGCATAATCTGTGGAGCACATTGAGCATAATCTGTGCAGCATATGAGGGCATAATCATTTTTCACCCTAGGCTTATACGCGAGTCAATAAGTTTTCCCAGTTTTTTGTGGCAAAATTAGGGGGGTCGGCTTATACATGGGTATATACGGTACTTAGTCTAGTGGACATCAGGAAATACATAAGAAATAAATGATCACTTCTCATGTTCCTACCTAGAGCCATCAATACACTGCTAGAATATTTATTCGTTCTTTAATTTGGATCTTGTTTGAAAAAATCTAATCCTGTTATAAAGTGAGAATTTGATTTAAATAAATAATTCTCATCTGTTAATTGGCAACAAGCAATAAGTAATACATATAGATCTAACATAAAAATCCATGAAAATTTCTTTAATGTCATCACACATCGGCATCTTACACCTGTAAGACTTGAGAGCTTTCCCACACAATTCCGATTCATGTTGGAGGGAATATGAGGAGATAGGTAGTATTATACACAGCTTGTGACCTAGTCTGAAATTTAGACCTCTTTGGAACTATGCTAATTTACTAATAAATACATTAAAACAATAATATTCACATATCACCTCAATTGGCTCAATTTTAGATTCCATCCTGAAGCAAATTAAATTATATCATTACACATTTTCACAATAACTAAACTCCTCATTGGAGTCAATTGGAAAACATCTAATATTCCAGCTATTATTGATATTATTGGTAACGTCTCAGAATACAGTTCCTTCGAACTAGTGGATGGCATACCAGATGGTCTTTAAGGAACTCGATTCTCCCTTCTTGTGCAGACAACCTTGTACATATTAAAACTTGACATTTAGCCAGTGACGGGGTCGTCTCGTCAAACACTCGTCCTCCAGTCACTCCAAATTAGATTATGAGCATGGGTCGACCAATCAAAGTATGAGTCAGACACAAGGCTGGTTCAAACTTAGAGCACGCTCAAGAATGGTACTAGTGGCACCGATCTCAGCAATGTCCTGTCTTTATTAGCATACACGGGGTTATATAGACATAACAAACAGGATGACCCACGTGGGGTAAGCTATATTCATCTAATATCCGGCCAGCCCTGATTGGCCCATGTCTCCAGACAGATGTTGATGTCGTCTTCAATGGTTAAATGTCATTGTGGTCGTCATCAATGGCTTGATCCAACTTCGTCTCTCAGAAGTAGGTGTTGATCTGGGTCAATGTCTCAGGAGCAGATGTTGGCGGATACTGGTGCTATCTTTGAACTAAGTTTCGATATGAATCATGCGAGTTTAAGGAAAATACTTTTTCAGAGCACAGAATAGAGGCAAAGCACACAAGTATATATATATATATATATATATATATATATATATGAAAATATAAGAATATAGAAATGGACATATGACATTAAACATTGGGCATATTATAATTGTCCTTTGCAATTGCAATCATGGGCAATCTGTTTATGTCTAGCACCTACCATCCCTGATTAATTACGTCTTGTTCTAACAGGCTGTATCTGCAGGGAAATATAGCTGCGTGGGCTCAGTTCTACATCTATGTAACACTCAATAAGTGTGATATTTCATATTAAAGTTCAGCCTTGTAAGACTCCTTGATGTGGTCTGGCCCAACCATTGTGACATTTCCTGAAGCTGATGAAAACACGTCTCAGAGGAAACGGGTGTAGGATGGGTCGATACTGGCTCTATCTTAGCTGAAGCATTGTTATATTTGATATATCTGGTTTCACTCGACAAGGAAAATTTATGTTTCAAAATGGATGCAGAACACAAAATGGTGGCAAAGCACATGTAAGCATATATATGTGTGTATAAAGTAGGAAAGTATATTTTACCTTGACAATCCCCCCTAAACACTAAATTTTCCCTTGACGAGGTGACCTTTGAGACTGTCCATGTGTGGGGAGAGGGGAGGTGGATTTCTTCACCCAGCTACCTCAGAGACTGCCCCCTTATGGGACGCCCCCAGGCAGCTGAGTCCCTATATTGGTTAACAATGGAGTTCTCCCATCTGTCCCTAAACTAATTCTCTTGATTGTATCGCGTCATAGAGGGTTTTGCCAAGAGGATCAGGCGGGGTATATTGTTCCATATCCCCTACATTCATATACATCTCTTCTTGATAAAGGAAAATACCTGAGGGGTCGGTTGCATTGGTTACAGCTTTCCTATATATGGGTACCACACAACATAGGATTATCAATCCTATGACCAGAAGTCCTACTACCACCAAACAGGCTTGTTGGAGGAATCCTTTGAAGCCTCCCAGCCATTCTGAAAAGAAAGAGGTGTCAACTCCTGCCTTTTCTTTCACCTCCCGAGCCAGCTTTTTAATTTTTGTGAGGGCTATCATAATTTTTCCATTATCTCCAGAGTTTTGAGGGATATAAGTACAACATTCTTCCCTATCATCTCACAGACCCCACCTTTCTCGGCTAGGATCATATCAATAGCCAGTCTATTTTGGAGAGTCATTCTTGTATTGGGGCCCAGTTCCTCAACTATGCCCTGGAAAGCATCTTGACTAAAATTGATAAATCTTTGCTCGGTGTAGTATATATAGTTTATCCAGTCTACATTGTAATTGATTTGTACATTTGGGATGATAGAGCGAAAACCTGCATAAATCTGATTTTGGGCTTTATATTCATCTGGGACCCCCCTTGGAACTCCTATGGAGTCTATGTAAACTTTGGGATCCTCAGCATAACCAAGGTGTAGTTGATCTAGGCTCCTTTTGCTTCTGATTGTTAATGAAGTGGACATTTCAGGGTTGTGACTACTAGGGTCATCCCAGGGCATGATTTTGAATTGCATTGCTAATTTCACCAAAGTGCATTGCCCAGTCCAAGTAGCCGGAAGTCTGGACCTAAGTCGCCCATCCCCACATACCCAATACATTGATGGTGGAAGGTTCCATATAGCTGAATACTGTAATACTAATCGGTGTGCCAAATCTATAAACTTTGAAATATTACTCATCATGCACCATCCACTAAAGCTAAGTGATGTCTAATGAACCTGTTATCATCACATCTACACGGCTAAGTCTGTTCCAAGCATCCGTTACTGCAAGGATGCAAGCAAATGTCATTAGTAGCATCATTCCTCTTCTGGAGGCTCTCCAAGGATCTTCTTACAAGGCGATGCGTGGATCCAAGTTTCCTTGCCTTGTAGCTTGACTGCGGTATTTGTCGTCAGTAGAACTTGGAAAGGTCTGTCAAATCTCGGATCCAGACTCTCTCTCACGTGTCTTTTAATGACTACCCAGTCTCCGGGCTGCAGGCTGTGACTCCCAGGATCCTGGTATGGATCTGGAAGAGAACTAAAGACATTATCATGTACTTTCTTGAGTCTTTTATGCAAATCCCTTACATATGAGCTTAATACATGGTTACTCATTTCCAGTGCTTGGGAAAGAAACATCCTAAACTAGGCACTTTGCCAAATAGTATTTCATACGGAGAAAGTCCAGTTTTCCTATTTGGAGTGCACTTTACTGAGTATAGAGCTAATGGTAAACATTCAGGCCAAGATTTCCCTGTTTCAGCCATGGCCTTTTGGATTTTTAACTTCAATGTCCCATTTAGTCCTTCTACTTTTCCACTGCTTTGTGGATGATATGGGGTGTGGAAAGCTTGTTGAATTCCCAGAGCTGTCAAAACTTCATTCATTATTTCACCTGTGAAATGTGTACCTCTGTCACTTTCGATCACCTCTGGTACTCCATACCTGCACACCACCTCCGCAAGCAGCTTCTTTGCGGTTGCCGCAGCCGTAGCCTTGGCAATCGGGAAAGCCTCCGGCCAACCTGAGAATAAATCAAAACACACCAACACGTACTCCCATGATCCTGATTTTGGCAGCTGAATATAATCAATCTGCAGTCTCTGGAAAGGATAGAGGGGCCGAGGGGCGTGTTTGGGTGGTGTCTTGACTACCCTTCCCTGATTATGTGTAGCACATACCATGCATCCCTGGATCAAACCTTCTATACAGGTGGAAAAGCCTGGTGCCACCCAATGCTTCTGCATCACGCTCATTACAACAGTTTTGGACTGGTGGGTTGGCCCATGTAACATCTGGGCGACCGCAGGGTACAACGCCCTTGGAAGGCATCGGCGCATCCCTCTTCCCCATACCCCAGTTGCTGCATTCAGACATGCACCTTCTTTTTCCCACTTTTCTACTTCCTCCTGGTGCACCTGAGCCTGCATCTGGGATAAGGCATCCTCCGACACAAAGGGATTTTTGGGAGCGCTTACCTGGTGCATCGTTACCCCTTGGAGTGGTCTACTGTTTTTGCTGTTGCATCGGTCATTGCGTTTCCTTTACTCACCTGATCAGTGCATCTGGTATGTGCTTTAACTTTTATGACAGCTACTTCTTTTGGTAATTGTAATGCATCAATTAACTGCTGGACTGCGTCAGCATTTTTAATGGGATGTCCTGCTGCCGTCAGGAATCCTCTAGACTTCCAAATTGGACCAAAATCATGAGCTATACCGAATGCGTATCTAGAATCTGTGTAGATGTTAACAATTCTACCTTCAACTATCTTACAGGCCTCGGTCAGAGCCTTAAGTTCAGCCTCCTGGGCTGACAGATATGGGATCATTGGTTCTGCTTTGATTACTGCATTCAGGGAGACGATGGCATACCTGGTGTGGAAGGTACCTGAGTCATCTTGGTGGCGAGATCCATCTACAAAAGATTCAAAATTCAAAATCAACATTAAGTCTTTCAGTTTCAAACACTGTGGGTAGGCCTGCTGTTTCCTGTGCCATAAGCTGAACACAATCATAAGGAATCTCCTCTCTTGGATCTTCTTTGTACAATACCGTACCTGACCTCCCCCCTAGATCCGAGAGAGGCAACAATGTGGCAGGATTAAGTGTGGTACATCTCTGCAAAGAAACATTTGAAGGCATTAAAAGTGCACATTGCAATCGAAGATGACATGCAGCTGAAAGGTGTGCCAGTTGCACTTGGTTCAGTATGGTGTATACATCATGAGGTGTAAGTACTGTCAGTGGATGATCAAGCACGATGTCTGACGATTTGTGGAACAATAGCCCTACAGCATGTACTGCCCGTACACAGGACGGGGCACCTCTAGCCACTGCATCTAGTCTTCCACTGAAATAGGCTACTGGCCTTTGATTGTCACCATATAACTGAGTCAATACTCCTGCCGTGTGTCCCTGCTGTTCATGGAGATACAGGGTGAATGGTAGTTGAAGGGGGAAGCTGAAATTGGAATTTTTACTGTCAAGGCTACTGATAAGGAACCTAGCCGCAGAGATGCCGAAGGTGGGGGCTAGGTTTTAACTAAAACACCCCTTGCTACCAGTTTCTACAATCTCTCCTGAAATGTCCTGGTCTCCTGCACCCGCGGCACAACTTCTGTCCACCTCCTGGCACACGTCTCCCCTCCCTGTTGTTTGCAGGACGAGTACCTACAGCATGTATCCTTGCTCCTCTCTTTGCCTGCACTAAATCATGTGCCCCTTGAAATCATTTCTATCACAGTTGAATAAAGATAACCACAGGGGTTGTAGTATTAACCCAGAAGTTAACCCCGAAGGTGGGCATGCTGGCACTACTGGAGATCAGGATGCAGCCCAAAAGGATATGTATATCAGAAACTTCATGACTGCTAACTAGTCTTATCCTTTTTACAGTGGGAGGCGTGAATCCAGGTGTTCTTGCCCTCAAGCTTCAGGGCAGTAGGAGTGGTCAGGACCACAGTGTAGGGACCCTCAAATCTGGGCTGAAGACAGTCTCTTCTCACAAACTTTTTCACGTACACAAGGCCACCAGGCGAGAAGTTGTGCACCGTGTCACCTGTAGATTCTGGGAGAGAAGCAGACACTGTAGAGTGGGTGTTAGTCAATTCTTTAGACAAAGCAATCACAAATTTTACTACTTTATCATTAATTTCTGACAGCTCCTGATGCCTAATTTCTCCTATCTTGGGAGGGGCACCCACTGGGAACAGAGGTAGTGCAGTAGCTTCCGGATCAGGAACAGAGGCAGGGGCTGAAGGACCAAGCCCTGGGACAGGGGCCTCAGCGACGGGGACTAGAATCTTTTCCGGCTGTCCGGGTGGTTGGTAGTAGGTGCCAGAAGGCATCAGGAGGGGATATAGGCCTGACTGGGTGGTTCCGGGTGTCCCAAGATGGCTGCCAGAGGAAGTGGGGTGTTGGCTGTTTCCGGGTGTCCCAAGATGGCTGCCAGGTGCAGCAAGATGGCCGCTGAAGGAAGGGGAGGGACCATTTACGGGTGTGCCAAGATGGCTGCTAGAGGAAGTGGGTGTCCCAAGATGGCTGCTGGGTGTAGTGGGAGGGGCATTTCCTAGTGGGGGCCAGGGGCAGGGAGCCCCACAAACATGACAGGACTCCGCCCAGGGTGGGTTCTGTTCACTACACACACGGCACACCCACCCTTCCGGTGATTTGGTGTCGGCACCATTATAGGGCGGTGGCTGGGGCGCACTGGGTACAGTGACGGGCATTATGGGGCTGACAGCCATTTTTATTACATCAACAAGGTCACATTCTGAACATTTTATATATCCAAACAAAGGCTCAGCATTTTCTGAACCTCCTGCACCGTCTACCTCTCTCCAGCCTTAAACTTTCAAATCATTTGCTACTCTGAGATGTGCTTGTGCTTGGTGCAGGAGTCCCTGATCACTTAACATTCCTTTTCTCTGGCTTACATAATCTTTCCACACTGAAGGCTGAAGCCTCCCTGTACTGGGTAGGCCCATCATTTTGTATAAACTCCTCACATTTTTAACAGCCTTCTTGCCATCCCGTGACTGAAACAATCTCACCAACTCCCAAAAGCACCACCCTCTAACTTGTGGGGTTTTTCTGATTTAAACATGCGCATCATGATATTAACAGAGTGCAATGATCTGTCGCGACTCAGACCACCGGCGTCACTTGCAGGTCACCACCCGTCAATGCAGAGTCCCCCTCGATACACTGACAAGACAAAGAGTCCTCCTCTATTTGTCCCTTCCCTAACTGTGGATGGTGACTTTACATCACAGTTCACCGTGACACTCTACACAGCACAGAGTCCCCCTCGATATGCTGACACCTGGGCTTCTCCTAATGAGACTTCCCAGGTTAGACAAAGAGTCCTCCTCTATTTGTCACTTTCTCAGACGAAGAGCCCTCCTCAATTCGTCTCCTAAGGAAATTTGGTTATGCGCACCCCTACCACAATTCTCTACAAGATACTAGAAATTTGGACACTTTCAAACTGTCACGGGAGGCAACTATCTAGAACAGAGTACAGTGACCGGAGGAGGAGGAAGTGGTGCACACGAGTACGCGCAGGCACGCGACGTCACTCGGTCTGACAGTGCTGGTTCGGGACGTGGCGCCGGGTCGCTCACGGTCTCACCACTCGACCGGTCACCCACTCAGACCCAAATAGACAATCACAATAGGACCTCACAGTGACTGAGACACAGGCAAGTGGGACACATATACAGGATATATGATCTCAACTTACCGTGTTCTGGAGGCTGCAGTCCTCGAAGTCAGTCACCGCGGGCACCACCGGAAGTCCTTGGACGGGTCTGGCGGGCAGCGAGCTGTTGGCCACGCCCCACGTTGGGCGCCAATTGACGGGGTCGTCTCGTCAAACACTCGTCCTCCAGTCACTCCAAATTAGATTATGAGCATGGGTCGACCAATCAAAGTATGAGTCAGACACAAGGCTGGTTCAAACTTAGAGCACGCTCAAGAATGGTACTAGTGGCACCGATCTCAGCAATGTCCTGTCTTTATTAGCATACACGGGGTTATATAGACATAACAAACAGGATGACCCACGTGGGGTAAGCTATATTCATCTAATATCCGGCCAGCCCTGATTGGCCCATGTCTCCAGACAGATGTTGATGTCGTCTTCAATGGTTAAATGTCATTGTGGTCGTCATCAATGGCTTGATCCAACTTCGTCTATCAGAAGTAGGTGTTGATCTGGGTCAATGTCTCAGGAGCAGATGTTGGCGGATACTGGTGCTATCTTTGAACTAAGTTTCGATATGAATCATGCGAGTTTAAGGAAAATACTTTTTCAGAGCACAGAATAGAGGCAAAGCACACAAGTATATATATATATATATATATATATATATATATATGAAAATATAAGAATATAGAAATGGACATATGACATTAAACATTGGGCATATTATAATTGTCCTTTGCAATTGCAATCATGGGCAAACTGTTTATGTCTAGCACCTACCATCCCTGATTAATTACGTCTTGTTCTAACAGGCTGTATCTGCAGGGAAATATAGCTGCGTGGGCTCAGTTCTACATCTATGTAACACTCAATAAGTGTGATATTTCATATTAAAGTTCAGCCTTGTAAGACTCCTTGATGTGGTCTGGCCCAACCATTGTGACATTTCCTGAAGCTGATGAAAACACGTCTCAGAGGAAACGGGTGTAGGATGGGTCGATGCTGGCTCTATCTTAGCTGAAGCATTGTTATATTTGATATATCTGGTTTCACTCGACAAGGAAAATTTATGTTTCAAAATGGATGCAGAACACAAAATGGTGGCAAAGCACATGTAAGCATATATATGTGTGTATAAAGTAGGAAAGTATATTTTACCTTGACACAGTATATGTCATTCATTTTGTGTTTGCATAGTGTTAATTTTTACTATATCCCATGTTTTATTAGATTTCAGATTATCTTTTTTTGTTTTCTTCTTTATGCCTTTGCTTCCTTTCCTTGTTCCTTTCCTTTTCCCTTTTCCTTACCCTTTCCTCTCCCTTTTCTATGTTTAGTTCATCTTTTCCTTCCTTTCCCTTCTTTTAATTAGTTGAGTTCACAAGACATGTTTTTATTTTGATGCTACTATTTTGAAAAGTTTTCTAATATTTAATATGTTTTCCACTTCCCCTTATGTAAAAAAACCCTTCAGTAAAAATTACTTTAACAAAAAAAATAAGCAAAGACATGCCCAATATTGATCCTAGCAATATCCGACTCTACCAAGAAACTCTATGGATGAGGCTATGTAAGGAGATGGCCGGTCCCTCAGTTGCGCCGTCTCCTTCTGCCGTATCACCCACTGTGCACTTCTTTTGTGCTTATAATGTTATCTATGTGTTTTGTGCCTTGTACTGTAATGTGTATGTTTCCCTTTAATGTGTTTAGTTAGGGACAGAATTAGTTAACAAGGTGGCTGAACCTGAAGCTACGAGGAAAGAGGAAGCCGTTGCTTCCTCAGAACTAACCGGATTGTTGGCCAGGGCAGACGTGTATTACAGACGAGGCACTGCCAGACCCCTCGGATGGGAGAGGTCTGTTGCCCTGGTCTAATGACTAATTACCAAGGAGTAAGGATTAAGGACTAAGGACTGCAACATGGGCCCCAGGACTTTGGAAGGGCCCCCACCTCTGAAGGGTTAACCCGACGTGTGCACTACTGCTGATCTTCGGCTGCAGCAGCTGTTGTGGGTACAGCTGTGGAGAGTGCCAGGGAGAGATCAGGAATCCAGTGTTGTACTCTTTTACTCCTATTTTTATTTTTACTCATTAAAAAGTTA
This sequence comes from Oophaga sylvatica, assembly GCA_033576555.1. Taxonomy (NCBI): domain Eukaryota; kingdom Metazoa; phylum Chordata; class Amphibia; order Anura; family Dendrobatidae; genus Oophaga; species Oophaga sylvatica. The sequence goes on along the minus strand of JARQOD010001106.1, from coordinate 32,157 downwards.
TTCCCTGTTGGACAACAGTTGCCTCTTGGACTCTAATTTGCCTGGACTATCGTGGACAAAGAGGAAACAAGATAAACTGTGGGAAAAGCTGTGTCTGTCCTGTCTGTTTATGTAGAAGGGTCCGGGGTGCTCGCTGACTGTTTGCTCAGTGGACTTTGTCTGTGAACTGGGTGTTAGGGTCTGCGGAACGCACCAAATATATGAGGTAGAGAGGTGCGTTCGCAGCCCGGGGTCCACCGTGCAGGCGGAACCTGCTGCTAGTAAAATGGCGCAAGACGCGAACTCTGTTATCCCGCAGAGTCGCCAAAATAAACACCGCAATGCGCTGTGGCAATATGTGCGAACTCTGTTATTTCACAGAGCCGCTAGAAGGAGTGCCGCAGCGCTATATGGCGATGTGTGCGAACTCACTAAACACAACTGAGTCGCAAAATAAACACGCTAGGGCTCTGTCTAGCGTTGAAAGCGAACCCTGTTACGTCACAGGGCCACTGAGAAAAAGTTCTGTGTCCTGTCAGGCACCCAGGTTCACAGTTAAGTGCTAAGCGAACATAGAACGTGATCATGCGCTAATGTCCTCGCGGGAGTCACCCGCAATCTATGGCGTCTGAACGCCAGGCCCTGAATACGGCAATCAAACTCCTCACCGGTTATGCCGGTAATCTAGGGCATCTAGGACACCGACCCTGACCAGCTAGCATAGCAAGCTCCTCACCGGTTATGCCGGTAATCTGTAGTGTCCTGTCTGCTAACAAAGGTTACAGACCACAGATACTCGGACGACTCTAGACTTAGGTCCTGCACGAGGAACCTCTGTGGCCTTTTGGGATTCGGACGCCAGATCGGGGGATTCGAGAGGTGTGGCAAAGGTGGGAGCCAACCGAATCCTCTGCCTACACTGGTCCCACTCCAACCTCCGCTCGTGAAAACGGAGGTCGATGCGGGTAGATATGGAGATAAGCTTCTCCAGCGTGGCGAGAATCTCCCTGGTAGCCAAAGCGTCTTTAACATGATCAGCCAGTCCTCGCCAGTAGACTGGAATGAGAACTTTATCCGACCAGTCTAGCTCTGAGGCCAAAGTCCAAAACTGGACGGAAAACTGACTGACCAAAGACGAACCCTGTGCCAATGCCAGCAGTTGTAGTGCCGTATCGTGGGTGACCTGAGGTCCTAAAAAGACCTTTTTAAGAGCCTCCAGGAAACGAGGAGCACTCCGCACCACACGATCGTCGCGCTCCCACAGCGGCGTTGCCCACTCCAACGCTCTGCCCGAGAGTAGAGACAGTACAAAACCCACTTGTGCCCGATCCATGGGGAAACGTGCAGCCAGAAGCTCGAGCTGTATAGAGCACTGACTCACGAATCCCCGACATTGCTTGCTGTCACCAGCAAACTTGTCAGGAAGCGGGAGGTGGGATAATGTAGGGGCAGAGGTGTCAGAGGACAAACTGGCTGCAGCCACGCTAGCAGCCTGAACAGCGACTGTGGTAACATCCACAGCTGAGGTTGTGCGCTCAAGAGCCGCCAACCTACCCTCCAGCTGCTGGATGTACTGCAGTAGACGCTGGTCATCTGCCATTTTACTAGCCAGACCCTGGCGCTAGTATTATGTTAGGGTCTGCGGAACGCACCAAATATATGATGTAGAGAGGTGCGTTCGCAGCCCGGGGTCCACCGTGCAGGCGGAACCTGCTGCTAGTAAAATGGCGCAAGAAGCGAACTCTGTTATCCCGCAGAGTCGCCAAAATAAACGCCGTAACGCGCTGTGGCAATATGTGCGAACTCTGTTATTCCACAGTCTTGCTAGAAGGAGTGCCGCAGTGCTATATGGCGATGTGTGCGATCTCACTTAACACCACTGAGTCGCAAAATAAACACGCTAGGGCGCTATCTAGCGTTGAAAGCGAACCCTGTTACGTCACAGAGCCGCTGAGACAAACTTCTGAGTCCTGTCAGGCACCCAGGTACACAGTGAACAGCTAAGCGAACATAGAACGTGATCATGCGCTAATGTCCTCGCGGGAGTCACCCGCAATCTATGGCGTCTGAACGCCAGGCCCTGAATACGGCAATCAAACTCCTCACCGGTAATCTAGGGCATCTAGGACACCGACCCTGACCAGCTAGCATACCAAACTCCTCACCGATTAAGTCGGTATTCTAGGGGCTTATTTCAGCCGGGCCCTAACCACACACACGCATGACCACACTGGCGCAAAGCATATAATGGTTGATATTAGCGCATGGCGGCCCAGCCATGCTACCCTTTTATACAGCTACAGGACCTGCCAGAAACAAGGACCAATGAAACTTGTTCCAGAACACCAGTAGTCACAGGACCTTCCTGGCAGACCAATAGGATCTGCTGCAGTACCTGAGCATGTGACCCCTGATCTCCAATGAGAGATCTCACTCTGGGCATGCTCAGAAGGAGAAAACAAGGACTTTGTCCTAAAGACGTCTGCTCGCCGCTAACCAGTACTGGCCACAATAGCAGAGTCTGGAGGAACAGCAGTAATCCTCTGCACACTGTTAAACTAGGCGAGACGCTGGGAACGACGTCTAAGCTGAGCAGGCTCCACTGCGGACGGAGATGAATGGGGGACCGCAGCGGGACTGGTTCGAGACTCTACTTGTGCAGCAGCGGGAACTCGAACCCTAACACTGGGCATTTAAATAACTTGGAGACAACTACCCCCCGGTTCCCCCTGTTACAGCTACATTCGCACATTCAGTATTTTACATCAGTATTCGTAAAAAAAAAAAGGAGTGAAACAATCAGAGGAAAAGTATATTAGAAGCACGGCACCTCTGTATTTATCAACCACTCCTGGTTCTGGCTTACAAATACTGATGTAATGCTAATATAAAAAACTGATCAAATTTTAGATGTATGAACGAGGCCTAAGTGAAAAAATTTGCTCTATGTTTCTATCCGTGTGTTATCTGATTTTCACTGACTCATAGAGGAAGGTGGGAATTTTTTTTCTCATTATTAGGGATGAGCAGACCCTTGGAAGTCCAGGTTCTGGTACTCAACTTGAAGATTAGTCCAAAATTTGGTTTGGGTACCAGAACTTGACCCAAACTTGAACCTGAACCCATTGAAAACAAAGGGGACCTGAACTTTGGAGTTTGAAAATATCCTGTCTCTCTCCTCCCAGACTATTGCTGGAGCTCCGAACATTGAAACGCACTCCGGGAGAAGTCCACGTCTGTAGTTCAGCGCCTGACACTAACTGTACGGTACGAACATCAAACTCTTAAGTTCAGATTCGCTCATCTCTACTCATTAGTGAAAAAAATGATGAAACTTTGACCAAATACTGATAAATCTCTGATGACACTGTCGGGGTCGTAACGACAAACCACTCATCCTCCAGTCATGCCAAATTAGACTAAGAGCACGGGTCGACCGAGAATGAATCAGGCAATACGCTGGTTCAGACTTCAGAACATGCTCTAGAAAACGGTGCTATCTGGCGACCATCTTCAGCAAATACTGAACTTTTTATTCATATACATAAGATTACATACACAGAACATTAGGGTGGAGTAAAGGAGAGATTGGGGGAGGGAGGTTTGCTGAACATGTCTATATATGTACACGTTCAGCATCTGGTCATCCTAATTGGTCCTTAGATCTCCTTCTAAGTCCTCCTTGATCATGTTGTCATCTTTAGTTTCATTTCTTGAAGAAAGATTCTATTGTTCTCGTGTATCATGTGGTTCCTCAATTCCCAAAGGTGGGGGGCATTTCAGTGGATCCAGTTCAAATTATTAGATAGTTAGTGTAATACAGTGATAGGACACAAGGTGGAGACAGACACCAGCAGATACTAACATTATCCTAAAATAAGTTTCAATCTGAATAATATCATTTAAGGGAAACTTCGTGTTTATAAAATACATATACACACTATGAATATAAAAGTATAGTAGAAAATTATATTTTACCTTGACAATCCCCCCTAAACACTAAGTTTTTCCCTTAATATATGCGGCCTTCGAGACTGTCCATGTGTGGGGACAGGGGTAATGGATTTCTTCGCTTGGTCATTTTAGAAACTGGCCCCTTATGGACCGCCCCAAAACAACCAAGTCCCTACCAAACATGCACATGGAGTTCTCCCACTATCCCTAAACTAAATCTCTTATTTCCATTTGTATTTTGTTATAGGGGGTTTTATCAGGTTTATTATGTGGGGTATATTTCTCCATATCACCATTGTCAGTGTCATCATATAGCAGGGACACAGCTTCCTTATAAAGGAAAATACCTGAGGAGGCAGTTGCATTGGCCACAGCTTTCCTATACATAGATATCACACAACATAGAATTATCAATCCTAGTACCAAAAAGTCCTGTTACCACTAAGCAGGCTTGTTGGAGAAATTCTTTAAGTCCTTCAAGCCATCTTAAGAAGAAAGAGGTATCTACTTCTGCATTGGCTTTTATTTCCTGAGCCAGATTTTTAATCTCTGTAAGGGCCACTATAGTTTTACCATTGACTCCAGAATTCTGAGGAATATAAGTACAACATTCTTCCCCTATCATCCCACAGACTTCATCTTTTTTAGCTAGAATCATGTCAATGGCCAGTCTATTTTGAAGAGTCATTCTTTTGTTTTGGGCCCAGTTTCTCAACTATACCCTGGAAAGCATCTTGACTAAAATTGATAAATCTTTGCTCAGTGTAGTATATATAATTTATCCAATCTACATTGTAATTGATCTGCACAGTTGGGATGAGAGAACGGAAACCCGCCAGTCTCTGATTCTGAGCTTTGTATTCGTCTGGGACCCCCCCAGGAACACCTATGGAATCCATATAAACTTTGGGATCCTCAGCATAACCGGTGTGCAGCTGACCCAGACTCCTTCTTTTTCTGGATATCAGTGGAGCTATATTCTCGGATCCAGACTCTTTCTCACGTGTCTTTTAATGACTACCCAGTCTCCAGACTGCAGACTCCCAGGATCCAGGTTCGGATCTGGAAGAGAACTGAAAACATTATCATATACTTTCTTGAGTCTTTTAAACAAATCCCTTACATATGAGCTTAATACATGGTTACTTATTTCCAATGCTTGGAAAAAGAAACATCCTAAACTAGGCACTTTGCCAAATAGTACTTCATACGGAGAAAGTCCAGTTTTTCTACTTGGAGTGTACTTTACTGAGTATAGGGCTAATGATAAACATTCAGGCCAAGATTTCCCTGTTTCAGCCATGGCCTTTTAGATTTTTAACTTCAATATCCTATTTAGTCCTTTTACTTTTATACCGCTTTGTGGTAATATGGGGTGTGGAAAACTTGTTGAATTCCCAGCGCTGTCAAGACTTCATTCATTATTTCACCTGTGAAATGTGTACCTCTATCACTTTCGGTCACCTTTGGTACTCCATACCTGCACACCACCTCCGCAAGCAGCTTCTTTGCGGTTGCCGCAGCCGTAGCCTTGGCAATCGGGAAAGCCTCCGGCCAACCTGAGAATAAATCAAAAACACACCAACACGTACTCCCATGAACCTGATTTTGGCAGCTGAATATAATCAATCTGCAGTCTCTGGAAATGATAGAAGGGCCGAGGGGTGTGTTTGGGTGGTGTCTTGACTACCCTTCTCTGATTATGTGTAGCACATACCATGCATCCCTGGATCAAACCTTCTATACAGGTGGAAAAGCCTGGTGCCTCCCAATGCTTCTGCATCACACTCATCACAGCAGTTTTGGACTGGTGGGTTGGCCCATGTAACATCTGGGCCACCGCAGGGTACAACGCTCTTGGAAGGCATCGGCGCATCCCTCTTCCCCATACCCCAGTTGCTGCATTCAGACATGCACCTTCTTTTTCCCACTTTTCTACTTCCTCCTGGCGCACCTGAGCCTGCATCTGGGCTAAGGCATCCTCCGACACAAAGGGATTTTTGGGAGCGCTTACCTGGTGCATCGTTACCCCTTGGAGTGGTCTACTGGCTGCTGTTTTTGCTGCTGCATCGGCCATTGCGTTTCCTTTACTCACCTGATCAGTGCATCTGGTATGTGCTTTAACTTTTGACAACTACTTCTTTTGGTAATTGTAATGCATCAATTAACTGCTGGACTGCGTCAGCATTTTTAATGGGATGTCCTGCTGCCATCAGGAATCCTCTAGACTTCCAAATTGGACCCAAATCATGAGCTATACCGAATGCTTATCTAGAATCTGTGTAGGTGTTAACAATTCTACCTTCAGCTATCTTACAGGCCTCGGTCAGAGCCTTAAATTCAGCCTCCTGGGCCTACTGATATGGGAGCATTGGTTCTGCTTTGATTACTGCATTCAGGGAGACGATGGCATACCTGGTGTGGAAGGTACCTGAGTCATCTTGGTAGCGAGTTCTACAAAAGATTTAAAATCAACATTAAGTCTTTCAGTTTTAAACACTGTGGGTAGGCCTGCTGTTTCCTGTGCCATAAGCTGAACACAATCATAAGGAATCTCCTCTCTTGGATCTTCTTTGTACAATACCGTACCTGACCTCCCCCCTAGATCCGAGAGAGGCAACAATGTGGCAGGATTAAGTGTGGTACATCTCTGCAAAGAAACATTTGGAGGCATTAAAAGTGCACATTGCAATCGAAGATGACGTGCAGCTGAAAGATGTGCCGGCTGCACCTGGTTCAGTATGGTGTATACATCATGAGGTGTAAGTGCTGTCAGTGGATAATCAAGAACGATATCTGATGATTTGTGGAGCAATAGTCCTACAGCATGTACCGCCCGTACACAGGACGGGGCACCTCTAGCCACTGCATCTAGTCTTCCACTGAAACAGGCCACTGGCCTTTGATTGTCACCATGTAACTGAGTCAATACTCCTGCCACGTGTCCCCGCTGTTCATAAAGATACAGGATGAATGGTAGTTCATAGTTGGGGGTTCCTAGCGCTGGAGCTGCCACAATCCTGTTTTTGAGGGAATGAAAACAGTCTATACCTTCAGGAGTTAGTTTAAAAAGCACAATGGTGATACAGTCATAGAGAGGCTGCATGAGGATTGACACAGCACGAATCCACTGCCTGCAGTAGAAAATCAGTCCAAGAAATATCCTAAGAGCAGCAACATTAACAGGCATAGGAAAGTTCTGTACAGCTTCTTTGCGAGCACTGGTCAGATGTCGCTCCCCCCGGTGTAATGCAATGTCCCAAAAAGATAACTGAAGATTTACAGAATTTCAGTTTATCCTTTAACGCTTACAACCTGCTTGGTACAAAAACAACATATTATAAAAATAACATTGGCAAAATCAATAACTGTAAACTAAGCAGCATCCTGAGATATCTGGAACAAAAGTGTATATATATATTGTACCAGCCAATACATAGAGGGTTAAATCTCGTAGCCGAAGGGGAAGCTGAAGGTTGGAATTTGTACTGTCAAGGCCATTGATAAGGAATCTTACTCTTAGCTGCAGAGATGCCGAAGGTGGGGGCTAGGTCTTAACTAAAACATCCCTTGTTACCAGTTTCTGCATCTGCTGAGCAATAGCCGTTTCTTGAGCTAAACTAAGAGGATACTATCTGTTGGGGCAGGATTGCACCTGGCTTTTAATTTGACCATGACTGGCTGCACCCTTAATCTGCCCACATCTGTTTTATCTGAAGCCCAGAAATCATGCAGTATCACACCTTCCAACATTGAAGGAAATTCATTTATGTCCTCTGTACTAGCAACGTCTAGCAACATGATTTTACAAAGAGTGCTCTGCTTCAGTCCTGGTGTCATAGTGACAGTTCCATCAAGATGATACTCAATATGTGCTTGCAATTGTGACAACACATCACTTCCTAAAAGATTACATTGACCCCGTGGTGATACCATTAACTGTGTATGTACAGTGGTTCCTTGAATTTGCAGGGGAATCTTTTTAGTGACGGGGAGCAGGATAGATGGAGAGTTATAAGGAGTCGCTATAACATGGTGGGAGAAATCACTTTTCCCAAATGGCCAGTCCTTTTCTGTAACTACTGAATTGTCTGCCCCCGTGTCCACTTGGAACTCAACCTCATATCCCCCTAGTAGGTTCACCTGCACTGTGCAATTAGGAGTGGGGGGTAAGGAGACAAGGGGTTCATGTGCAAGCTACCATTATCCTATGGGAGCGCCTCTAATTGGTCTTGGGGGCCTCTTGCAGGTGAGTCATTTGCATATGGATTAGTTGGACAGGCTGGATATGGGTTAGTTCTGCAATCCCTCCTGAAATGTCCTGGTTTCTTGCACCCGTAGCACAATTTCTGCCCATCTCCTGGCACACGTCTCCTCTCCCTGTTGTTTGCAGGACGAGTACCTACAGCATGTATCCTTGCTCCTCTTTTTGCCTGCGCTAAATCATGTTGTGCCCCCTGTGCTTTTCTGGCTAGATCCTCTGCTTTTACTGATCTCCAATCCGGTCTACTTACTTTCAGTTTTCCTTGTCACTTCTTTTTTTTTTTTTTTTTTTAACCCATTCATATAAAACTTGCTAGAACTTTCTCACTAGTCTTGTTTCTTTGACAAAACCCATTTCCACCCAAGTTTTTCTTAGAGTCCAGAAATAATCTTTTGGCTCTTTCCTGAACTCTGTCTTCTAGTGTAACTTCCTTTCTCTGCCTGTCTATTTGCTTCTCACATACTCTGACCTTCTATTCACATGCCTAGCCCTTCGATTCTTACGTACTATGTCTATTCCAAAAACATATTCAACAAAATTTGAAAACTGTTGCACTTTTTCCTGTGCATCCTCACGAATACCCGACGGGAGGGGTCAAACCACTGCGTAGTTTGTGTGTCCTCTCTCCCTCAGCCTGCAGGTTGCTTATCTGTAGAATGACCTTGGTGTACAGCAAAATACCATCTCGCTGCTGCCAGCACTTATCTCTGCTTGCTGTCACTGACTTTTGCATTCTTAGATCAGTTCCTACAAATATAACACTTGTATATCTCATTTATCAATCTATTGTATCTAGCTTCATCTGCCAATTTTCCCTTTTTCTGTTTTCTATCCCACATCTAACCAATCATAACAGTTTTCATTCCCTGAACGGGCAACATTGAGATAAAATATCCCTTGAAATCATTCCTATTGCAGTTGAATATTTGATAGAAATCGAACTTAAAGACAACCACAGGGGTTGTAGTATTAACCCAGAAGGTGGGCATACTGGCACTACTGGAGATCAGGATATAGCTCAAAAGGATATGTATATCAGAAACTTCATAACTGCTGATTAATCTTGTCCTTCTTGCAATGGGAGGCGTGAATCCAGGTGCTCTTGCCCTCGAGCTTCGGGCAGTAGGGGTGGACAGGATCACAGTGTAGGGACCCTCAAATCTGGGCTGGAGACAGTCTCTTCCCATAAATTTTTTATATATATAAGGTCACCAGGCGAGAAGTCGTGCACCGTGTCACCTGTAAATTCTGGGAGAGAAGCAGACACTGTAGAGTGGGTGTTAGTTAACTCTTTAGACAAAGCAATCACAAATTTGCTATTTTATCATTGGTTTCAAATAATTCCTGGTGCCTAATGTCTTCTGTTTTTAACATACCAGCATGATGGAGTATTGAATGTATAGTGGCCCGAAGGGTGGCCCGTGACTCATTTGAGTTTAAAGGATCATGGACTGGATCTGCTGCATGGATGATGATATCAGCGGGAAGGTCCCCTGCATGGGTTGTCAGAGTCTGTCCAGGTGGCAAAGGGTCATAAGTGTGTATATGAGCCATGCATTCTGCAGTGACGATGGGACCACCAGCTTGGGCTATTAATAGAGCCAGACCCCCTTTATTGGAGCAGTTGGAGTTGACAGGACTAACTATAGCACCAACCCGATGTGTCAGGATATCACCGTACCCTATGGATAATATCACTGGATTTCCGTTGCGGTCTGTGTAATGCTGTGAATGGCAGGGATACCAGTTTTCAAGTACACCGGGAACTGGGGGCCTGACCAGGGTTTCCGTGAATCTTACAGAGCGACTGTCCTCTTTGAGGATTTGTGGAGGAGAGGAAGGTGCCTTATCTCTGAAGTAGGGGTGGAATAGGCTCTAGGACCAGGGGTTGACAATGATGGTGGGGGAATGGAGGAGGGAAGAGAAGATACTGGTGCTGCTGGGGATAGTGGTGGCTGTTAAGGGGCCCACCCCTCTTCTCTCTCCTGATCCTCCTCCCCTTCATTAGATCCCATAATATCATGGCGGCGGTTTCTGATCATTGTTTGAAAAACTGAAGATTCATGCATTGCAGCAATGGCCGGGTTGGGGTGTGTGAAAGGGAACAATGGTGTTGCATCTGGTGCCATATTGGGAGCTGTGGCCTGCACAGGTGCGGGCGGGGGCTGGTAGTAGGCCCTGGTTGGTATCAGCAAGGGATATAGGCCTGACTGGGTGTGCTTGGGTGTCTCAAGATGGCCGCCGGAGGAGATGGGGTGTTGGCCATTTCCAGGTGTATTAAGATGGCCACTGGGTTTACCAAAATGGCCGCTGGGTGTGGGAGGGGCGATGGGCTGGGCATTACACCAGGAGCGACCCGCCCCACAAACACGGCAGGTCTCCGCCCAGGGCGGATTCTGTTCACCACACACATGACAGGTCCACCCTCCCTTTGTTCTGAGATCGGCACCATTATAGGGCGGTGGCCGAGGGCTTGGAGCGGCCATTTAATTACATCAACAAGATCATATGCAGAGCATTTTACATATCCAAACAAAGGCTCAGCACCTTCTAAATCTCCTGCTCTATTTACTTCCTTCCAGTCTTCAATTTTTAAATTATTTGCTACTCTCAAATGTGCCTGAGCCTGATGCAGAAGTCCCTCATCACCCAACTTTCCTTTCTTCTATGCTACATAATCCTTCTACACTGAAGGCTGAAATCTGCTCATACTCGGTAAGCTCATTATCTTATACAAACTCCTCACTTTCTTAACAGCCTTCTTGCCTCCACGTGATTCCATCAATTCAACCACTCCCAAAGCACCACCCTCTAACTTGTGGGTTTTGTTTGATTTAAACATGCGCATCATAATTTAACAGAGTGAAATGATCTGTCGCGACTCAGACCACCGGCGTCACTCGCAGGTCACCACCCGTCACTGCAGAGTCCCCCTCAATACTGTGACAAGACAAAGAGTCCCCCTCTATTCTGTCTTTTCCCTAACTGTGGATGGTGACGTTACAGCGCAGTACACCGTGACACTCTACACAGCACAGAGTCCCCCTCCATATGCTGACACCTGGGCTTCTCCTAATGAGACTTCCCGGGTTAGACAAAGAGTACCCCCCCATTTGTCTGAGACAAAGAGAACCCCCTCCATTCGTCTCCTAGCAAAATTTAGGTATGCGCACCCCTCCCACAATTCTCTATACAATACTAGAAATTTAGACACTACCAAATAATCACGGGAGACAACTATCTGCATAAAAGTACAGTGACTGGAGGAGGAGGAACGTGGTAATTTTCACGAGAACGTGCAGGCATGCAACGTCACTCGGTCAGACTTGCTGGTTCGTGGCGTGGGATTGCCCTTGGTCTCACCACTCAACCAGTTACCCACCCAGACCCAAAAAGACAATACAGCTTAAGCCAACAATGACTGATACACAGGCAAGTGGGACGCATATAAAGTATATGATCCCAACTTACCGTGTTCAACGGAGGCTGCAGTCCTCGCACTCAGTCACCGCGGGCACCACCGCAAAGTCCTCAGGACGGGTCCGGACGGGCGGCAATCCACGGCCCCACGTGTTAGGCGCCAAATGTCGGGGTCGTAACGACAAACCACTCATCCTCCAGTCATGCCAAATTAGACTAAGAGCACGGGTCGACCGAGAATGAATCAGGCAATACGCTGGTTCAGACTTCAGAACATGCTCTAGAAAACGGTGCTATCTGGCGACCATCTTCAGCAAATACTGAACTTTTTATTCATATACATAAGATTACATACACAGAACATTAGGGTGGAGTAAAGGAGAGATTGGGGGAGGGAGGTTTGCTGAACATGTCTATATATGTACACGTTCAGCATCTGGTCATCCTAATTGGTCCTTAGATCTCCTTCTAAGTCCTCCTTGATCATGTTGTCATCTTTAGTTTCATTTCTTGAAGAAAGATTCTATTGTTCTCGTGTATCATGTGGTTCCTCAATTCCCCAAAGGTGGGGGGCATTTCAGTGGATCCAGTTCAAATTATTAGATAGTTAGTGTAATACAGTGATAGGACACAAGGTGGAGACAGACACCAGCAGATACTAACATTATCCTAAAATAAGTTTCAATCTGAATAATATCATTTAAGGAAACTTCGTGTTTACAAAATACATATACACACTATGAATATAAAAGTATAGTAGAAAATTATATTTTACCTTGACAACACTGATGACGATCTGATGAAACTCTGAAAATGACGAATAACTCGGTAGATTTTTCACGAACATCATAAAAACTGATGAATGAATGAGGTCTTCTTGGGGTAAACTATGAAATTCCCCTTGCAATTAATTGCAGTCCTCACTCCACACAATGAGGATAACAGTACTTGATGTCTTGCATGTGTGTCACGTACTGGGTTATCTGATGGAATGGCAGCTACCTGTACCTCTAGGCCGTCACCTCCACTTACTGGGTGCTGGGCGGGGGCTTCCTAAATTTTGGCGTTTCGCACCTCTTACGACCCTTATTTTAATATACATTTAAGAGCAGTAATCAGAACAGCCACAGGCATTGATGCATCCAGGTATTATATTTTCCATAGACAAAGATAAATATACAGAGCTCTTAATATAATAATAATATCTAAACATTCCATTACCTTGTGCTAATTTAAGGGTCATAAATGATGGCAAGTTGTCTGCTCAGACACATATTATACATGAGGTCATACAATAGAAATAAAAGGACTTATACCTATGCACAATAATATCAAGTGTTAGACTGGGTGCAAGATAGACAGAAATATACAGTCGCTTGCAAAAATATTCACCCCCTTGGCATTTTTCTTGTTTTGCTACCCCACAACCTGGAATTTCATTGCTTTGTTTTGACGGTTTGCATCACTTCATGTAAAGTAAATGAGTACAACTGTGAACATTTGGCTTTCTTTTTATTGTGAAGCAAACCACAAATAGGACTAAATAACTGAAAACTTCAGTGTGCATAACTATTCATCCCCTCAGAAGTCTCTAGAGCCTCCATTTGTGACAATTACAGCTGCCAGTCCCTTTGGGTAAGTCTCTAGGAGCTTTCCACATCGTTCAACTGAGATTACTACAAATTCTTCAAGGTAAAACTGCTCCAGCGCCTTCAAGTTAGATGGTTTCCTCTGGTGAATAACAATCTCCAAGTTTGACCACAGATTATCCATTGGATTAAGGTCTGGGCTTTTACTAGTCCACTTCAGAACATTTACACATTTCCCCTTAAAACACTCGAATGTTGCTTTAGCACTTTGGGTCATTGTCTTTTTTGACGGTTTCAAATCACTGACAAACTGAAACAGGTTTTGCTCAAAATCATCCCTTTATTTCACACCATCCATCAATCTTCTCCTTGACGCGGACCATTTTCCCCATGTCTGCAGCTGAAAAAGTTCCCCACAGCATGATGCTGCCATAACCATGTTTCGCTGTTGGCATGGTGTTCTTCAGGTGATGAGGTGTGTTGGTTTGGTGGCAGATATAGTGTTTACCTTGGTGGCAAAAAGTTCCATTTTGGTCTCATTTGACCCCAGCACCATCCTCCATATATTTCGGGAATCTTTTGGCAAACTCAAATTGAAACTTCCAATTTTTGTGTGTATGCAAAACCTTTTTTCTGCCCACTCTTCCATAAAGGCTATCTGTGTGGAATGTACGGCTTATTGTGGTTGTATGGACAGAAACTCCAGTCTCTGCTGGGGAACTCTGCTGCTCCTCCTCTGATTAATGCCCTTCTTGCCCCGGCTGAGAGTTTTGGTGGGCACACTCTCTTGGCAGGTTTGTTATGTTATCATGTTCTTTCCATTTGATGGTCCTCTGGGGGATTATCACAAATTGGGATATTTTTTTATAACCCAATTCTTACGTGTACTTCACAACAACTTTGTCCCTGACTTGTTTGGAAATCTCCTAAGTCTTCATGGTGTTAATTGGAGAACTGTTTGGTCTTTGTGGTGTTGTTTGGAAATCTCCTAGGTCTTCATGGTGTTAATTGGAGATCTGCTTGGTCTTTGTGGTGTTGTTTGGAGATCTCCTTAGTCTTCATGGGGTTTGGTTAGTGGTGCTTCTTGTTAATGGTGTTGCAGCCTCTGTGGACTTTTAGAAAAGGTCAAGTGTATATACTGACAGACTTGTGTAATTTGGATTGCACACAGGTGGATTTCCTATCACTAAGGATGTGACTTATGAAGGTAATTGTTTGCCCCAGAATTGTTTAGGCGCTTCATCACAAATAGGGGTGAATACATATTTACATATACATCCAGAAGACTGGAGAAGAGCAAATGTTGTTCCTATCTTCAAAAAGGGGAAGAAGGTGGACCCAGGGAACTACAGGCCAGTGAGTCTGACTTCTATACCAGGAAAGATCTTTGAACAAATTATTAAAGAACATGTATGCAAGTACCTGGATAAGAATGAAGTGATTAAACAGAGTCAGCATGGGTTTGTAACTAATAAGTCATGTCAGACTAACTTAATTTCCTTCTATGACAGAATCACTGACTGGGTGGATCAGGGAAATGCTGTAGATATAGTATATCTTGACTTCAGCAAAGCATTTGACAAAGTATCTCACACAATCCTTATTGAAAAAATGACTAAGTATGGAATGGACAAGGCAACTGTTAGGTGGATTCATAACTGGCTTAGTGATCGGACCCAAAGAGTGGTTGTAAATGGCTGCACATCCAGTTGGAAGAATGTCTCAAGTGGGGTACCACAAGGCTCTGTTTTGGGCCCTGTATTGTTCAACATCTTTATCAATGATTTAGATGAAGGAATTGAGGGTATACTGATCAAATTTGCTGATGACACAAAGCTAGGAGGGGTAGCTAATACTAGAGAAGAGAGAGAGAGGAATCAAAAAGATATAAATAAACTGGAGCAGTGGGCAGCAACTAACAGAATGGATTTTAACAGGGAAAAATGCAAAGTACTACATCTGGGCAATAAAAATGAAAAAAGCGTATACAAAATGGGAGGAATAGGGCTAAGTAACAGCACATGTGAAAAAGACTTGGGTATACTAATTGATCACAGACTGAACATGAGTCAACAGTGTGATGCAGCAGCAAAAAAGGCAAACTCAATTCTAGGATGTATCAACAGAAGCATACAGTCTAGATCACGTGAAGTCATTATTGCCCTCTACTCCTCTTTGGTCAGACCTCATCTGGAATACTGTGTCCAGTTTTGGGCACATTTTAAAAAAGACATCAACAAACTGGAGCAAGTTCAGAGAAGAGCCACCAGAATGGTGACCGGTCTGCAAACCATGTCCTATGAGGAACGGTTGCAGGATTTGGGAATGTTTAGCTTGCAAAAAAGAAGACTGAGAGGAGACTTAATAGCTGTCTACAAATATCTCAAGGGCTGTCACATTGTAGAAGGATCATCTTTATTCTCATTTGCACAAGGAAAGACTAGAAGCAATGGGATGAAACTGAATGGGAGGAGACACAGATTAGATATTAGAAAAAACTTTTTGACAGTTAGGGTGATCAGTGAGTGGATCAGGCTGCCACGAGAGGTGGTGAGTTCTCCTTCAATGGAAGTCTTCAAACAGAGGCTGGACAGACATCTGTCTGGGATGATTTAGAGAATCCTGCTTTGAGCAGGGGGTTGGACCAGATGGCCCAGGAGGTCCCTTCCAACTCTACTATTCTATGATTCTATGCCAATTATTAATTGTTTGATCCCAAAAATTTAATTTATCTTATATTTTTCTCCCTTCATCAATTAAGAATATTTAGTGCATCACGTACAAATCGGGATTACAAATATTTAGACACAAATTGTAAATAATGTAACAAAATAGGTAAAAAGCCAATGGGGTGAATAATTCCACAAGTCATTGCATATCTATTATCAATGTTTATTATCTATCTCTGGAGCATTCATTGCTGTCCAAAAACAATTGACAAAAGCAAGTGAAAAACATATGCAAAACTGCATCTGAAATGCAAAAAAATGCTGCGTTTTTCATGCCAAGAGATGTAGAAATGGTGCAGAAATTTTTGCACCCAAATACTCAAAGTGAGCACGTACCCTTGGTGTTTGCTTTTATTTGAATGGATAAACTGCACTTTGAGTTTAACTCTGGTCTCACCAGTATGATATAACATTTAGGGAAGAATATGCAGCCTAAAATTCCAACACTTGAAGTTATTACAGCAAATATTTCTACAAGAACTGTGTTTTTCCCAGTAACACTCATGTAGGATGGGATGAAAGCCACCCAGACACTGCAGACCACCAGCATGCTGAATGTGATGTTTTTAGCTTCATTAAAACGATCAGGTAAATTTCTGGCCAAGAAAGCAACAATGAAACTAATGGCAGCAAGTAGTCCCATATAACCCAGGAGCATGGAAAAGGCCAACATTGACCCCTCATTGCACTGGAATATGATCTTGTCCTGATATAACTGAGTGTTCATCTCTGGGAATGGAGGAGAAGTAGATAACCAAATGATACTGAGTAACACTTGTATAAATGAGCAAAAGAAGACCACACAGTTTGTGATCTTCACACCAATCAATCTTCTCCAGGAGCTTCCAGGTTTGGTTGCTTTGAAGGCCATGTAGACCATGATGGTTTTAGCAAGAATAGAAGAAATGGCTACTGAGAAGATGATCCCAAAGGAAGTCTGACGAAGCATGCAGGTGACATGTGTAGGGCGACCCAAAAACAAAAATACACAGAGGAAACTCAACAAGATGGAAGCCAGGAGAATGAAGCTCATGGTTTTATTATTTGCTTGAACAACTGGAGTGTCTTGAAATAGAATAAAGATTCCCAAAATTACAGATGATTTAAAAAAACATAAGACAGAAATTACAGAAATTACAAGAACTGCAGGGTCATTTTTGTAGGACAAAAATTCAATAGATTTCGGTGCACATTGATTGATGTCATTTGGCCACTGATCTTCTGGGCATTTTTGGCAAGATACACTGTCTAGAAAAAGAAGATAGAAAACAGTAAACCTTAACCCCTTTAAGACTACTTAAATGAAGAGTTTTAGGACAAAGACATATTTTAGAACTTTGGTATTTATGACTTCATCGGGAGACCTTGGTGGTCATTTAACTGGCCCATGACGACCAATCCACTTTCCAGGAATCTGTTCATGTAGGAATCCTCAGACCTGACACCCATAATGTGGTGGTGCACCATCTTGCTGGAAAAACTCAGGTAATGTGCCATTTTCAGTTTCCTGGAAAGTGTATTGGTCATCGTGGGCCAGATGAAAGACCACCAAGGTCTCCCGATCTGACCCCATTAGACTTTTATCTTTGGGGTCATCTGAAGGCAATTGTCTATGCTGTGAAGATAGGAGATGTTCAGCATCTGAAACAACGGATACTGGAAGCCTGTGCTAGCATTTCTTCTGTGGTGTTGCTATCAGTGTGTCAAGAGTGGGAGAAGAGGGTTGCATTGACAATCCAACACAATGGGCAGCATTTTGAACACATTTTATAAGTGGTCATAAACTCGTAAATAACTCATTAAATAATAACGTTATATTAAAACTAAGCACATTATTGTTTTTCTTGTGAAATTCTCAATAAGTTTGATGACCCTCTTCCCATTGGAAAAAATAAAGTTGGATCCAAAATGGCCGACTTCAAAATGGACACCATGGTCACCACCCATCTTGAAAAGTTTTCCCCATCCCATATACTAATGTGCCACTGTTAGGGTCTGCGGTACGCACCAAATATATGATGTAGAGAGGTGCGTTCGCAGCCTGGGGTCCACCGTGCAGGCGGAGCCTGCTGCTAGTAAAATGGCGCAAGAAGCGAAGTCTGTTATCCCGCAGAGTCGCCAAAATAAACGCCGTAATGCGCTGTGGCAATATGTGTGAACTCTGTTATTCCACAGAGCCGCTAGAAGGAGTGCCGCAGCGCTATATGGCGATGTGTGCGAACTTACTAAACACCCCTGAGTCATAAAATAAACACGCTAGGGCGCTGTCTAGCGTTGAAAGCGAACCCTGTTACGTCACAGAGCCGCAGAGACAAACTTCTGTGTCCTGTCAGGCACCCAGGTACACAGTGAACAGCTAAGCGAACATAGAACGTGATCATGCGCTAATGTCCTCGCGGGAGTCACCCGCAATCTATGGCGTCTGAACGCCAGGCCCTGAATACGGCAATCAAACTCCTCACCGGTTATGCCGGTAATCTAGGGCATCTAGGACACCGACCCTGACCAGCTAGCATACCAAGCTCCTCACCGATTAAGTCGGTATTGTAATGGCGTATTTCAGCCGCCCTAACCACACACACGCATGACCACACTGGCGCAAAGCATATAACGGTTGATATTAGCGCATGGCGGCCCAGCCATGCCACTCTTTTATAGTAACAGCTACAGGACCTGCCAGAAACAAGGACCAATGAGAAACTGTTCCAAAACACATGCAGTTTCAGGACCTTCCTGGCGGACCAATAGGAGCTGCTGCAGTACCTGAACATGTGACCCCTGATCTCCAATGAGAGATCTTACCCTGGGCATGCTCAGAAGGGGAAAAGCAGGACTTCATCCCAAAGACGTCTGCTCCAGCACTGGCTATAATAGCAGTGTCACGCTGTCTAATGATATGTATACAATGTCAGTAAACTATTAATACAGGAACAACACTCTATACAACAACTAGTATAGCAACATCAGCATGTAAGTATAGAATAGATTTACCTGACACGATATCTGCTGAACTCAGGGTTAATCTTGAGGACTTGATGAGCTGAAACAGGAAAGAGGTGGACCGGGATCTAACCTGACCCTAAACTGGGGTCCTAACTAATCCCTCACCTTGGAGGTACTGATAATGGTTCAGAGGTCCAAGTCTCCAACCTAACCCTGTCTCCTATCAGACCCTGAACCCTGTAATCAGTCCTAAGAAGGATCCTGACTACCACCAAAGGGATATGGGCTGATCTTAGCTAAATACACAGATTAGACATATAAGACAGACAGGATAACACTCGCTTGCATACACACTCAAACACCAAAGGAACATAAATGGTCTGGGAAATAAACTCTAACCAAGTTGAGCTTAGAACAACTAAGGAGCTCACAACTAAAGTCTATACAGATTCATTCCTATCTGTGGTCTGCATGAAGGTTTCACTGGCAACTCCCCAAGCAGACAACCAGAAATTTAAAGGAGACCAATCAACAAATAATCAATTGCAGCTGGGAGAAACTGCACCCAGTCCCAGCACCGAGCACAGACAGAATTAACTCCCTAGCTGCCAAACACAAAGAAACAGCAGCTCAGCTGTGAGAAGTCAAAATGTGCAACCGCGACGATCTTCGTGGCAATGCACACATGACAGTACCCCCCCTTCTACGAGGGGCCTCCGGACCCTCAGGGCCAGGCCTGCCCGGGTGAGTTCTGTGGAAGGTCCGAACCAAACGATCTGCGTTAACATCAGACGCAGGGACCCACGTCCTCTCCTCTGGACCATACCCCTTCCAATGCATCAAGTACTGAAGGGACCGGCGATTCAGACGTGAGTCAATGATCTTTGACACTTGAAACTCCAAGTTACCATTGACCACCACTGGAGGAGGAGGTAGAGGTGATGGTATGACTGGTGCCACATACCTTTTAAGTAATGACTTGTGGAACACATTATGAATTTTAAACGTAGGAGGGAGGTCCAGACAAAATGCCACAGGATTAATTATGGAACTGATCCTGTACGGCCCGATGAATCTGGGACCCAGTTTCCAGGAGGGCACTTTAAGTTTTATATTCCTGGTAGACAACCATACCAGATCGTTCACATTCAGATCTGGACCAGAAACTCTCCTCCTATCAGCCATACGTTTGTAACGGTTCCCCATCGCACTCAGATTATTCAATACACCTCTCCACACAGAAGCAAGTGACGATGAGAAACGCTCCTCCTCAGGAACCCCAGAAGGGCCCCCCCCATTGAAAGTACAAAACTGGGGATGAAAACCATATGCCCCAAAAAACGGGGACTTACCAGTGGACTCGCTCCGCCTGTTGTTAAGAGCGAACTCTGCCAGAGGCAAGAAAGAAGACCAGTCCTCTTGGTTCTCTGAGACAAAACACCGGAGATATGTCTCTAAGCTCTGATTCAGACGCTCTGTCTGACCATTGGTCTGCGGATGAAAAGCCGAGGAAAATGACAATTGCATCCCCCGACGTAAACAAAATGCCCTCCAAAATTTGGACACAAACTGAGACCCCCTATCTGACACCACATCAGAAGGCAACCCATGAAGTCTAACGATCTCCCTAATGAACACCTGCGCCAGAGTTTTAGCATTAGGGAGTGCAGGAAGAGCAACGAAATGTGCCATCTTACTGAACCTGTCAACAACCACCAGTATGACAGTATTCCCTGACGACGGAGGAAGGTCCGTAATGAAGTCCATAGATAAATGAGTCCATGGACGCTCCGGAAGTTTCAAGGGTAAAAGGGTCCCAGACGGACGGGTATGAGGGGTTTTAGAGCGAGCACACACCCCACATGACGCGACAAAAGTTATAACATCTTTATTAGCATTAGGCCACCAAAACCGGCGAGAAAGGAGATCTAAAGTAGCCTTACTCCCTGGATGTCCTGCTAGAGCAGAATTATGATGTGCCTCAATAACCTTTTGTCTCAACAGATTTGGGACAAACAGTCTCCCTGGAGGTCCTGCAGGGCGTCCCCCTGAGCCTCTAACACCTCCTCCTCAAGCTCAGAAAATACAGCCGACACTACCACCCCCTCCTGAAGGATAGGACTCGGGTCATCCGTTTTCCCCGGCCCCTGGGAAACTGCGAGACAAGGCATCAGCCTTTACATTCTTAGACCCCGGGCGATAAGTGACGACAAAATTAAACCTGGTAAAAAACAACGACCATCGAGCTTGTCTGGAATTCAGACGCTTAGCGGATTCCAAATACAACAGGTTCTTGTGATCAGTAATAACGGTAACCGAGTGGACTGCCCCCTCCAAAAAGTGACGCCATTCTTCAAAAGCTAACTTAATGGCCAAAAGTTCCCTATTGCCGATATCATAATTCCTTTCGGCGGACGACAATTTCTTAGAAAAGAAAGCGCACGGATGCCATTTACCAGGGACGGACCCTGGGACAATATAGCACCCACCCCTACGTCAGACGCATCCACCTCCACAATGAACGGCTGAGATGCATCTGGTTGGATGAGAACGGGTGCCGAAGCAAAACATTTCTTCAAAGAGGAAAAGGCTTGGCAAGCTTTGTCCGACCATTTAGAAAAATCCGTCCCTTTTCTTGTCATGTCAGTGAGAGGTTTGACGACAGATGAGAAATTACAAATAAATTTCCGGTAGTAGTTAGCAAACCCCAAAAAAACGCTGCAGAGCCTTAAGATCCCCTGGCTGATCCCATTCAAGCACTGCTCTCACCTTTTCAGGGTCCATACGGAAACCGGAGGCTGACACCAAAAAACCCAAAGGAACATAAATGGTCTGGGAAATAAACTCTAACCAAGTTGAGCTTAGAACAACTAAGGAGCTCACAACTAAAGTCTATACAGATTCATTCCTATCTGTGGTCTGCATGAAGGTTTCACTGGCAACTCCCCAAGCAGACAACCAGAAATTTAAAGGAGACCAATCAACAAATAATCAATTGCAGCTGGGAGAAACTGCACCCAGTCCCAGCACCGAGCACAGACAGAATTAACTCCCTAGCTGCCAAACACAAAGAAACAGCAGCTCAGCTGTGAGAAGTCAAAATGTGCAACCGCGACGATCTTCGTGGCAATGCACACATGACAAGCAGATCCAGGAGAGGCAGCAGCAAGTCTCTGCACAGTGCTGAGCAAGCACCACTGCGGCCGGAGATGAATGGGGGACCGCAGCGGGACTGGTTCGAGACTCCCCTTGTGCAGCAGCGGGGACTCAAACCCTAACATTACCCCCCTTCCAGGGCCCCCCCTTCTTTGGGCCTCGCTGCGCTCAAAGGCAGCGATGAGCTGGGGAGCGTAAACATGCTCGGCAGGCTCCCAGGACCTATCCTCAGGCCCATAACCCCTCCAATCCACCAAATAAATTTTTTTGCCTCGTACCACCTTGCACCCAACAATGGCGTTCACCTCATGATTGTCGGTAGATGAACCCGACGTCCCGGCAGATGACTCGGAAAACCGGGAAATGGCCACGGGTTTCAGGAGGGACACGTGAAAGGTGTCGGTGATACCAAGGCGAGGCGGAAGGGCTAGGCGGTAAACCACTGGATTCACCTGCTCAAGAACTTTAAAGGGGCCCAAAAAGCGAGGTGGCAACTTGGTGGACTCTACACGTAGCCTGATGTTTCGGGCAGAAAGTCACACTAGGTCACCCGGAACAAACGTAGGAGCGGGGCACCGATGGGCATCGGCCGAAGACCTCATCCTCTCTTTGGAGGCCTGAATGGCATCCTGGGTGCGGTCCCAAATGTCCCGTGCCTCCACAGCCCAGTCTGCCACCCTGGAATCGGCGGAAGACACGGGCATGGGCACTGGTACCCGCGGATGCTGACCGTAGTTCAGGAGGAAATGGGGTCTGTCCGGTGGAGTCAGCCACAGCATTATTTAGAGCGAACTCAGCCCAAGGTAGCAAGGATGCCCAGTCATCCTGCCTGGCAGAGACAAAATGTCGCAAGTATGTGACCAAGGTCAGGTTGGCCCTCTCTACCAACCCATTCGTCTCGGGATGGTATGCAGAGGAGAGATTCAACTCAATGCTGAGTAAACGACACAGCTCTCTCCAGAACCGAGACGCAAACTGGGGACCTCGATCACTGACAATTTTGTCTGGCATACCGTGTAGGCGTAAAATATGCCTAATGAATAATGCTGCCAAGGCCCGTGCAGACGGTAACCATGGTAACGGCACTAAGTGCGCCATTTTGGAGAAATGGTCGGTTATCACCCAGATGATGGTGCAGCCCCGAGACTTGGGTAAGCCCACTGCAAAATCCATCCCGACCATCTCCCAAGGCCTGTCTGCCACCGGTAAAGGGAAAAGTAGCCCAGCTGGCCATTGTCGAGGGACTTATTCTTGGCGCAGGAGACGCACACCTGAACGTATTCCCTGACGTCACAGACCATATATGGCCACCAGTATGTCCTCGCCAGCAACTCAGATGTCCTTTTTGCCCCAAAATGTCCACCCACCCTGGACGAATGTGCCCAAGAGAGTACCTCTGGTCGCAAATTGGTGGGCACAAAAGTCTTGCCCGGAGGCACAGACTCAAGCGATCTTTCTCCTCTTCCCAAGTGCTATCAGTCATATGCAGACGTGTTCTCTTAAAAGGCTGCGGAGACTGCCGCCCCATCGTCCCTACGACTATCCTATTGGTCTCTTGCCTGGAGCCGAACCTCCTCGGGGAAGGGTCTATCCCCTCTCTCTTCCTGAGACGGAGGCTATGTCTCAATATATCCAGGAGAATCTGGCAAGAGGGTTCATTAGGAAGTCGGTGTCACCAGCAGGAGCGGGGTTCTTCTTCGTGCATAAGAAGAGTGGAGAATTACGTCCATGCATCGATTACAGAGGTCTTAACGCCATCACCGTTAAGAATAAGTATCCATTGCCTATGATCTCTGAGCTCTTGGATAGGCTCCGGGGAGCAAGGGTATTTACTAAATTAGATCTGCGTGGTGCTTATAACCTGATTCGCATCCGTGAGGGGGACGAATGGAAGACGGCTTTTAATACCAGGGATGGGCATTATGAATACCTGGTGATGCCCTTCGGGCTCTGTAGTGCCCCAGCCATTTTCTAAGACTTTGTCAATGACATCTTCTGGAATATGCACCGGAAAATAAACACCGCAATGCGCTGTGGCAATATGTGCAAACTCTGTTATTCCACAGAGCCGCTAGAAGGAGAGCCACAGCGCTATATGGCGATGTGTGCGAACTCACTTAACACCACTGAGTCGCAAAATAAACACGCTAGGGCGCTGTCTAGCGTTGAAAGCGAACCCTGTTACGTCACAGAGCCGCTGAGACAAACTTCTGTGTCCTGTCAGGCTCTCAGGTACACAGTGAACAGCTAAGCGAACATAGAACGTGATCATGCGCTAATGTCCTCGCGGGAGTCACCCGCAATCTATGGCGTCTGAACGCCAGGCCCTGAATATGGCAATCAAACTCCTGACCGGTTATGCCGGCAATCTAGGGCATCTAGGACACCGACCCTGACCAGCTAGCATACCAAACTCCTCACCGATTAAGTAGGTATTGTAATGGAGTATTTCAGCCGCCCTAACCACACACACGCATGACCACACTGGCGCAAAGCATATAACGGTTGATATTAGCGCATGGCGGCCCAGCCATGCCACCCTTTTATAATAACAGCTACAGGACCTGCCAGAAACAAGGACCAATGAGAAACCGTTCCAAAACACATGCAGTTTCAGGACCTTCCTGGCGGACCAATAGGAGCTGCTGCAGTACCTGAACATGTGACCCCTGATCTCCAATGAGAGATCTTACCCTGGGCATGCTCAGAAGGGGAAAAGCAGGACTTCGTCCCAAAGACGTCTGCTCCAGCACTGGCTATAATAGCAGATCCAGGAGGGGCAGCAGTAAGTCTCTGCACAGTATTGGAATGGGCAAGATGCTGGGACCAACGTCTCTGCTGAGCAGGCTCCACTGCGGCCGGAGATGAATGGGGGACTGCAGCAGGACTAGTTTGAGACTCCCCTTGTGCAGTAGTGGAACTTGAACCCTAATAGCCAAAAGAGGAAGTGGATATCACCACCCATTCCCTTTTTATTTAGGTATATCTATATAAATGGCCCACCCTGTATATCTGAAGCTCAGAATCACATCAAATAGAGAAATCTGACTATTACATGCATTGCAGGGTTTAAAAGTAAAGTCAACCTAAGGCTTTCACAGTATAGATTCTACATGACTGGCTGAGTAACCACATATGATGTCTGAAGACGCTCTTCAGCTGTCAGAGTGACAGAAAACTCCCAGTAGTGACCCCATACTATAACCCTGAGAGTGCAGTCAGATGGTTGTATAACACGGATGACAATCGAATCACAGTGCATGGACTGGCCGGCAGCTCCCCTGACCGGAGCGTCACAGGTGCAAGGAAACACATGAAGCTGTAATGCTCTGATCAGGAGAACCAACTGAAGCAATTGTCGTCTGTATTATATGGCCATCTGACTGCACCCTAAGGCCGGGATCACACATGCGAGAAACACGGCTGAGTCTCGCATGTGAAATCCCAGCTCTGGCGCCGGCACTCAGGAGTGGAGCGAGCGGCTGCATATAACTACATGCAGCCGCACACTCCACTCCCGAGTGCCGGCGCCAGAGCTGGGATTTCACATGCGAGACTCAGCCGTGTTTCTCGCATGTGTGATCCCGGCCTAAAAAGAATATCTTGGGTTATGGCTTTAAGTCCCATAATTTTTATGTAGGATTTAAGGTAAACCTTTGAATGAAAATATACATTTTCAATTTTTTTTTATAAATTCATTCTTTCAAACACCAAGCAATATTATAGAGAAGTACGTCACATTATTTCTCTAGAGTTCAGAAATACTACCAACGTTGTCCAAATTTGCTGCTTGGATGCATGGCAGGATCTGAATATGAAGGAGCAGCCTAATGCTTTCATAGCCCAAATTTAGCATGAATGGTTTATCAACTCCACTTTATGATTGAAGAGGCTCCGATCCATCATTACCCCAAAAAGTGACCCTATTTTGAATACTAGACCTTTGAAATAATTTATCTAGACATATTGCCATTTTTTTAACCTTATAGTTATTTTTATGCAGGATTTAATGGAAATTATGAATTATAAAAATAAATAATTTTAGATTTTTTTTCATAATTGTGTCTTTTATAGGACTTATTTTTCAGATGCAGAGCTCACAATCAAAGAATATAATTGTAACAGTTGTTGGGTAATTTACCTCAAATTCAGAAATGCCCTCATATTAGCCCCAGTATACATAGCAGGGTCTGGGATTGCAGGAATTACACAGTTTTTTTTTATTTTGTACTCTTGTGTGGCCCAGCTATGTAAGGCACACATAAAATCCAGGAGAATGCACAGGAAGGTAACCGCAAAAGCTTGTTATCATTCACTGCCACTCACACTTTTAGACACACCCACCAGGGGTGTAGGAGGGAGTGACACTTAGCAGAGCTCAGTCTGTTTCCTGTCTGAGAAGAGCTCAGACGAGTCAAGTTTCCTGTCTGAGGACAGTGCAGTTCAGTCTCAGTCCAGTCTGGACTTGGAGGATACTGAGAGCTGTGCAGCGAGCTCTGGGACAAGATGACATTACCATCGAAGCCACAAGTGCTTATGCTAGGAGCAAGAGTAGGGCGAAGGGCATAGTGGAGAAGACAGAGAGAAGTGCTTCAGGTATTGGATTGCCTGCACTAAATCACCGGACACCGGAGTCCGAAGCGTTGCTAGTGTTTCAAACATAGTAACAAGATAACCGGAGGCATCTGGACTACAGGTCGCAGAGAGCAGCCCTAAGTGTCGATACGTAATCGGAGTCAGGAGGGACAGGGACTTTTAGCAGGGCCCTGCATAGAAGGACTCTGTTCTCACCATTCAGAAGGCTCCACCACAACGTCGGCCGGGCTTGTCGGCTATTGAGAAAGCTGGAGATAACAGAGTTAACTTCGCTTCAGGCAAGTTGGACTCACATACATATTGAAGTAAAGGAGGCCTCTAACCTGCTCAGCAGTTACCCGAGTGTGCATTCTCCACCCCGACCAGCTCCCCGGGATCTTCTTGAAACACCTTCAAGTAAAAGGTATGAAAAGAAACTGCATTGTGTGTGGCTGAATTCTTATCTACACCCTGCATCACCACCATAGACTTCCAGGGACCAGTCTCACCTGTGGGAGACCTACCACCCAGCTGCCCCATAACATCCCCTGTGAAGATCATTATAGCAGCGCTGGTTCAATTAACCAGATACCACAGGTGCGTCACGAACTACCTATCCTAATAATCCCCTGTAAATATTCCCCATCGCTTGACTGCCAGGGCCACGGACCGAGTCCCGCTGCCAGTGACATCTCCCATAGAAATCAATGGGCTCGGCTCCGAGTACCCCATAGCCCTGGTATCCACAATTGTGGTGCGAGTCAATTAACTTTGGCGTCACGAACAGGATACGAAGCTTGCAATTGTGAGTCCTGTGTGCCTATATTGAACTGTTTGGTGAAAAAGACTGTTTGCTGTGTTTGGCGCCATAATACCGCCATCTTTACCGCAATATTCGCGCCCTCAGGCGCTGGTGAAGAAGGGGGGCGTACCTGAAAGAGCGCGCTGTTGCCTGGACACGCCCCCAACTCTGACTCAGCCACAGGTCCTGTGAAACAGGAAGTGAAGGCTCTAGCATCAGAGCGCCAGCGACAAAGGTCCTGTCTCCACCGCTGTGCCTGCGACGCTGCAGCCTGTGAAAGAGGTAGGCTCAGATTAACCAAGGGGGCATCAACATGTCGCAGCAACCGGTAGACGGAGCGGCCCCCGCCGGTGGCCCCTCACCTGGCCCGGTGGTCCCGCTCATGCCCCTAACGCTCCCATACATGCCAGGAGCGAAGTGGCTCCCCAGTACAGCGGCGAGCCCGACACCCTGCCAGGGTTTAAACGGAAGATATGTAGTATTTTGGATATGTATTCAATGACTGAAAAGCAAAAAGCTGCTGTGGTAATAGGGCAGTTAGCTGGTGCTGCTGAGAGAGAAGTAGAGACTTGGCCCGCTGCAGACCAGGAGTCGGTACCTGCGATTCTCTTAAAGCTACAGGCCATCTTTGAGGATCGCACAGAAACGGATCTCCGGATGGCATTTTATCAGTGCTTCCAGGGACCGGTGACAGTATTAGGGACTACGCCTGCCGACTACAGGGGGCCCTGCGAGCTCTCAAACAGGCTAACCCCACAAGTCCCATTGATGAGAGCCAAATGTTAAAAGAGCAATTCGTGCGGGGACTGAGGTCTCCAGAGGAAGGCAGGACTGTAAACTGGTGGTCCTTGGATCATCCAGATGCCACCTTTGATGCCCTAAAGGACATGGCAATAAAAGGACTGCGACCCCTGGAAAAGCCTGAGGTGGCAAATCAGTATCACCCGGGTGAAGCCACTCTTAAGCCGGCAGTACCCACCTTTTCCCCGCAGGTGGCAGAAGCTAAAACGCAGGTGGCGCCCCCTAGTGAGTTGGAATGTCTGCGCTCAGAAGTGCGCCAGCTGACTAAGAACTTGGCCGCTGTAATGGATGCCCTGCAACTGCGGAAAGAGGAAGGAGGAAAGATTCTACTAGCCGACTGTCCGGAGGATGTCCCTTGGATGAACCGGAGGAAATGGAGGACGTCGCCTCACCGGAGGAGGACCACGCCACCCCCAGGAGCGACTCCTGATCAACACCATCCTCGCCGAGAGATCATCTGTTACCGCTGCAATCAAAAAGGTCATATGGCTCAGCAATGTCCTTTAAACGAGCCGATCCTGGGTCAGAGGGCCAACACCCAGGAGTAGACTCATCAGGCCCCTTAGACTGGAACCGCAGGTTCGTGGGTGGACGGCCCTACCTGTCCATGATTCTGGACGGGATTGCAATCCCTGCACTGCTGGACACGGGATCTCAGGTGACCATCATACCTGACGTCCTTTACAATAAATTTTGGTCCATGGACAGTCTCCAGCCCCCAGCCCTGACTTGACAGTGTACGCCACCAATGGTCTCCCTGTTGAAGTAATTGGAGCAAAAAATGTAAACGTAAAAGTGGGCAGGGTGGAGCTGAAGGATCAGGGACTTCTAGTGGTAAAGACTGTAAATGAGGAGAATGCCTTAAATGTGATACTAGGTACTAACGTTATCAGTAACTGTCTGGGAGAAGTTGTGTTTTTGCTCCAACAGCTCGCTGAAATTGCCAGGCCAAAGCAGAAGGGAGTGATCCAGAGGGAGATCCGGGCCCTGATGTGCCAGCAGCAAGCGAAGCTTACAGATGGTGAAATCGGTAATGTACGGGTCACAGACTCGAACCCCATTGTAATACCCCCAATGAGCGAAATGTTAATATGGTGTAGAGCAGCCATGGGTCTGAGAGGACAGAACTACCAAGCAGTAGTAGAACCCCATCGCTCAGAACACAGACCTACACTCATGACTGCTAGAGGGGTAGTGGAAGTAATAAATGGGAGAGTACCAGTACGACTTCTCAACTGGGGGATGATGAAGTAAATTTGCCACGTTATGCTACAGTTGCTAAATTACATGCCGTAGATAACAATTCTATCCTCACAACCGAGTCCTTAGCCTCCCGCCAACCAGCGGAGGATAATGATCCGGCAACCCCGGTGGCAGACTGGTGTCAGCAGCTTCATATTGGGACAGACACCACTTCCGTCCACCAGAAGCAGGGGGTACTACGGGTGGTACAAGAGTACGCACAAGTATTTAGCAAACACCCACTTGATTTTGGGACAATTAAGGGAGTACAGCATCATATCCCTACAGGCAGTCATCCTCCCATCAAAGAGCGGTACAGGCCTATTCCTCCAGCCCACTATCAGAAAGCTAAGGAAATGTTGCATGACATGAAGAAAGCCGGGTGATAAGGGATAGTTGTAGCCCCTGGGCAGCACCTCTAGTTCTAGTTAAGAAAAAAGATGGTAGCATGCGAATGTGTGTAGATTACCGACAAGTAAATCGTATAACACATAAAGATGCATACCCATTACCACGCATAGAGGAATCCTTAGCTGCTCTGAAAACGGCTAACTACTTTTCTACCCTCGACCTTACTAGTGGGTACTGGCAAGTAGCTGTGGCTGAGGAGGATCGGGAGAAAACTGCTTTCACCACCCCAATGGGACTCTGCGAGTTTGACAGAATGCCGTTTGGCCTCAGCAGTGCCCCAGGAACATTCCAGAGAGTGATGGAGAGCTGCCTGGGGCATCTCAACTTCGAAACTGTGCTGCTGTACCTGGACGACGTAATCGTGTACTCCAAGACATATGAAGATCATCTGAAGCACCTGGCAGAGGTATTCGAGTCACTGTCCAAGTATGGGATGAAACTGAAGCCCTCCAAATGCCATCTGCTCAAACGAAAGGTACAATACTTGGGGCATATTGTCAGCTCCGAAGGAGTAGCGCCGGACCCCGAGAAGGTCACAGCCATCCAGAAATGGCCAGAGCCGAAGAATCTAAAGGAGGTGCGTCAGTTCCTGGGACTAACAGGTTACTACAGGAGGTTTGTAAAAGATTACACTAAGAAAGCGGCGCCTTTGCAGGACCTCCTGGTAGGACAACCTCTTAAGAGCAGAAACCCTCCATTCAATTGGGGAAAAGAACAAGCTGAGGCATTCAAAGAGATGAAAGAGATCTTGACCGGCGATGAAATCCTAGCCTACCCAGATTACAGCCAACCGTTCCTGCTATACACAGATGCCAGTAACGAAGGATTAGGAGCGGTCCTCAGTCAGAAGCAGAACGGCCAAGAAAAAGTCATCGCATATGCCAGCAGAAAACTCAGGCCAACTGAGAGGAACCCGGAAAATTATAGCAGCTTCAAGCTGGAGTTCCTGGCGCTGGTCTGGGCCATTACCGAGAGATTTAAACATTATCTTGCCTCCAACAAGTTCACTGCGTACACGGACAACAACCCCTTGACGCACCTTGAAACAGCCAAGCTGGGAGCCATGGAGCAACGTTGGATGGCTCGGTTGTCAAATTACCAGTTTACCGTCAAATACAGAGCGGGCCGTAAGAATGCTAACGCGGACGCCTTGTCCAGAATGCCGCATGAATCCGACACGGAGGAAGAATCAGACGATCTGGAAGAAATCGAGCTACCTGCGTTCCACCGAAATGGGATGGTCCAAGAGCAACGAGTCTACAGAAAGCAGTGTGGTGAGATGTTGAACCCTTTACCTCATCACAGCTGGAAGGAAACTCAGGACAGCGATCCCGTGGTCAGCCGTATCAAGGAGCTGATAAGACAGGAAGGTTCCTCCTTGGAGAAAGACGCACCCTTACCAGCGAAGCTCCTGTGGAATGAGAGAAGCCGGTTGTTCATATACCGTGAGAAGTTGTGCAGGAGATACGTCGACCCAAGGACCCATGAGATGGTTTGGCAGATAGTGGTTCCCAGAGCAGACATCCAAATGGTGCTGGAAGCGTACCACGATCAAGCAGGACACTTTGGCTGGAAAAAGCTGGAGACCCTGTTGAGGTGTCGGTTCTACTGGGTAGGGATGCGCAGCTCCATCGAGAAGTGGTGCCGGAATTGTGGACCCTGTGGACTCAGACGAAAAGACTATCATAGTCAGAAGGCACCCTTGCAGCTATCCGGACGACTCGTCCCTTGGAGATCGTGGCATTGGATCACGTCAAGTTGTCCCCAAGCAGGTCAGGATACTCATATGCCCTGACCATGGTGGATCACTATTCCAAATTTCTGGTGGTCACCCCTGTCAAAGATCTGACAGCAGAGACAGCAGCAAGAACCTTCCAAGCAAGTTTCTGCAGACCACACGGATATCCGGAGCAGGTGCTGACTGATCGAGGTCCTGCATTCGAAGCTGAACTGTTTCAGGAATTCTGTCAATTGTATGGATGTAAGAAGATCAGAACAACACCATACCACCCTCAGACCAACGGCCTTTGTGAAAAGATGAATCACATTGTCATGGATTTACTGAAAACTGTACCCCTGGAAGAAAGAAATCGGTGGCCAGACTTGTTACCTGACCTGGTCGACTTGTACAACCACATCCCAGTAAGTTCCACCAACTGCACTCCAGCCTACCTTATGAGAGCAAGACCGGGAAGGCTGCCAATGGACTTAGAACTCGGTGTGGTAGAACCAGAGGCTGATGACAGTGCTGAAGATTGGGACACCACTCGACAAGAACAGTACAAGAGAGTA